>MU668234.1:0-13330 GCA_026770625.1 Nicotiana glauca
TGGATTAATTCTGATAATTAGGGTTATAATAGTCTGGTAGTTTTTAAAAATTCAGGGTTAAAGGGGTAAAAGGGCGGTAGGGTAGCTGGTAAATTCAATTAAGGTCCAGGGGTCTTTTGGGTACATAAAAAAAGGTTAAGGGTAATAAACCTAAGGAAGTAGGGGTAGTTTGGGTATATAAAAGGATAGTAGGGTAGATCTTTAAGTGAAGTGGGGGCAAATAGGGAATTACATAAGGTTAGAAGGTTCTAGATGGGGTGACTAGCATAATTCTTAATAAATTAGGGGTAGTCAATTGAATAACTAATAAAAGAATAAGGTTCCAACTTAAATAAAGAGGGATTATTCAATAAATTCTGAAATATGAATTTCCCTCCATTTTTAAATCTATAAATAGGCATCTATATGCCTCATTTTAAGAGAGTTTTTTTTTTTGGAGAGCCCTAAGAAATTCCCTCTAAAGCTTTCTTCTCAATTTCAAATCTCAATTTGATTTTTAAACTCTCAAAAAATCCAAAAATACATGAAAAATCAATAGAAAACCCCAAAAACAGTACTGTTCCATTCAATTTCATAGCTTATTCCCAGTTTTAGGTAGTTGATTTGCATTTTTAGCTCAATATCTGATAGCTGAAGTTCAATCGTGTATCTGGTTTGTTTCCAAGTGGGTTTTGGATTCAATCGGAACAGTTTTGGATCAATTTAGAGGTTGTGTTGCTAAGTTGTGTTTCTAAGTTCAATTTGAAGGTTATTTGGGTGTATTCGAATCTGTTTTGGATCGATCTATTGACTTTGTTCATTTTAAAACATTTTTGAGCTCTTCCTGGACTGATAAACGTATTTCTGGGCTGAAACTTGGTCGATTGGTGTTGTTTGAACTCACATGTGTAGTTGCTGTGATCTGCTGTGTGTTACTGCTGCTGATCCATCTTCTCTCTTCCATTTCATTGCAATTTCAGGTACACATCTCGGGATTGGCTCAATGTATCACTTCTTTGTTGAAAAATGAAAACGAAATTGAAGCTTCATATGTAGATCTACTGTTTGTTAATTCTACTACGTTTGAATGACTTCTTTTCCTTGAGTGATTTAGTTGGTTGTCCATTGTATTAAAAATGGACTGTAATTAGGACTTTAAAAGAGACTTGGACTGTTTGTTGCGTTTAGTTTCAATTGGATTGTGATTACATTCCATGAACTTGTTTAGATTTAGTATATTGGTTAATATAGCCACTTGGATATTGTAAATAGTTGGACTTTTGAAATTTTGATTTCTGAAAACTGATTTTGGATTAGCTGGACTGAGATAGTTTGAGTTCAGCATCTCATTGTGTAAATATAGCTAAATTCGATGTTTGGATTGTATTACATTGAAACTGAACTTGAATTGGCCAGATTGTTAAACTCTGGGTTTAATTTCATTTCTTCTAAACTTGCAACTTCAATGAAGTGTAATCGAATTCTTGTTATGTTTTGGCATAGTAAACAGCATTAGAATAGGATTAATCAAGGTCTTATTAAGTGTTGAATTAAGTGTTAAGTGATTCAAATGAAATTAAGAAATTAAAAGAATGTTAAGTGTCAAGGTGATGTCTATAGCTGATGTTGGAAATTAATTGGGGCCGTTTTGTATTGTGACCCATCCAGATTCGAACCTAGGCAGTGAACCTTAATTCACTAACAAGCAGCCCAGGTCCCTTTATGACTTTATACGTTTGGGCCTGGGCTGAAATTGGCAACTGGCCAGTTTTGCTTTGATACAAAGTTACCAGTTAGTTTGTTGCAATTCAATAACTAATTACTCGCAGTTACATTAGGAATAGCCTTAAAATAAAATGATGAGACGAGCCTCGCCAAAGCAAAAAACAAAACTTGCGGGGCCCTCAATCAATAATTGCTTACAAAATACTAGAAATCGGAATTTAGCGAATTTCACGGTCTTTCCCAAAGTTAATAAACGCGTAGTTTCTTTAGGCGCAAACGTTAATAATATTACTTTCCTAAATACGGGTGCACATTTATGTGACCCAAATCCAAATCTCAACGAAGTCAAAATGTGTTAAAAGCTACGGGCGTACTGGTACGGCGTGGTTCGAGATACATTTTCACGACGTTGTAATTCTTGTAAAATAAATAATAAATATAATAAAAGTGGATTACTAATAAAAGGCACATAAAAATAGAACATGTATGGAAATCAGATAAAATTAAATACAACAGTTGAGCGACCGTGCTAGAACCACGGAATCCGGGAATGCCTAACACCTTCTCCCGGGTTAACAGAATTCCTTATCCGGATTTCTGGTTCGCGAACTGTTAACAGAGTCATATNTGTAAAAAAGGGAGGTGTGACACATACATATCAAAAATAATAAAATTGGAGTCCAAATGACCCCTCAAATCCCCATCTAAATGCCTCTTAAACAAAGCCCTAATCTTCCATTTTTGCCCTTTAATTCTTTCAATTACAGCCCTAAACTCATGAAATACACCATAGAATGGAGTTTTAGGTCCAAAATTCCTTATCTTAACGAAGTCTCTTGATTTCTCTCTTTAGAATTGCCCAAAAAGCTCCAAGGTCGAAGGCAACAATGGTGAAATAACCTAATATCACGATATGAAATAACATATAAGGTCTGGCCAGGTCTTTCCGCATTTGCGGTCCCAAAATCCGCTTTTGCGGTTCATCCATCCGCTTCTGCAAAAATTTAATAAAGGCTCCAAACCGCTTATGCGGTCTCCTAACCACATCTGCGGCTCCACAGATGCGAGACATATACCGCATCTGCGAAATTCCTTAAGTCCAACCTGACCGCATCTGCGGTCCTATAGCCGCATCTGCGGTCCCAGTATTTCCCTTGCCTTTTTGCTTTTGCGACTTCCACCCCGCACCTGCGATCCCCAAGCCGCAGGTGCGAAACTACCAGCAAAACCTGAAATTGCCCAAGTCCAAATTTTTCCCCGTTAGCAATCCGAAATCACCCCGAGGCCCCCGAGCCCTAAATCAAAAGTTCCAACATACCCTAAAACCTCATTCAAACTTGTTCCAATCATCAAAACACTTCAAATAATACCAAATCTATCAAATTTCGTCGAATTAAAGCCTAAGTTCTTCCAAAAAACACATTCGATCAAAAACCCAACGAAATCACCTCCGAATAACTTGAAATTTTGCACACACATCCCAAAACACATAACGAAGCTACAGAAACTCTCGGAATTCCATTTCGACCATCGGATCAAAATCTCACCTATCAACCGGAAATCGCCAAAATACTAACTTCGCCAATTCAAGCCTAATTCTACACCGGACCTCCAAAATCACTTCCGATCATACTCTTAAGTCACAAATCATCACCCGAAGCTAAATGAATCATCGAAATTCATATCCGAGCCCTCTAACACATAAGTCAACATCCAGTTGACTTTTCCAAACTAAGCCTTCCTTAAAGAGATTAAGTGTCTCATTTCCTTCTAAAATCAATCCAAGCCAACTCGATCACACAAGACACTGATAATAAAGCATAAAGAAGCAGAAAATGGGAGAAATGAAGTAATAATCCATGGGACAACGGGTCGTATCGTCATATTAGACCTATTTAAAAAGAATTTTGAATCAATCAAAAGTTTGAAAACCTTTTTTGAAGAAAGATTCATCACATATAAAAGCATACATACACGTTAAACATGAAAGAAACTTGTCATGCCCTTGTAAAATTAGTAGAAAGAATCCAGTATAGAAGAGTTTAGCAGAATGACAGAGTTATATGAAAACAAAGAAGTCCAAACTCAATTCAAAGACTAGAAGTCAATCTGAAGGAATTAGGGGTTTCGAAATGAAACCCTAGTTCAAGCAAACCAAAAAGCAAAGATGAGAGGGCAGGCAATTGAATTGAAATCATGTTTGGAAGCTTCAGAACTCATGAGAAACATGATAGCAAAGTAACATGCAATCACAGTAGAAGGATTCAAAAAACATAATGGCAAATACTGATAAGAACAGAAGAAGCATGCTTAAAAGGATCTTTTGGGAGAAACTTTAACAGGGCTCAGTAGCAGGAAAACAAAGAAACTTAAAAACTTAGCAGGAAAATACAGTAGAAGAATACAAAAACACCGAAAACGTATAGCAGAAAAGCATATTGGAAAACACAGTAAGATAAACATATAAGAACGTGGTAAAAATATAGTAGATAAGCATATCAGAACATAGTGGAAGAAAATAGCAGAACATAGCATAGAAAATACAGTAGAAGAAAGAACAGAATATAGAAAGCAGTAGAAGAACATACGTGGTAAAAGAAGAACATAAGAATAAAGTAGAGACAAATACGCACAAAAGAAAAGGGAGGGGAAGTAAGATAAACACTTTTAAGCATTTTCAGAAAACCATAAATAAAAAAAAAGCGATTTTGAAAGAGAAATTGGGGAAATCGCTTGAAAACTCAAGTAGAGCATGGATACACAATAGATCTAAGAAAAATCGGAGAAAACCTCGAAGGGTTAGGGTTTTCTAAAGAACCCTTGAAAATGAGAAAGGCTTTGAAAGGTCAACAATCGAAGTCGGAGAAGGTCGGAATCAGACTCAGAAGACCAGGATACGCCAGAGCAAGTCTGTAGATGACCGAAATCCTCGAGTAGGCAAAGGTTTGAGTGAAGACCTTCGAGGTCTGGCCTCGAATCTTCAAGTATCTAGCACATAGGAGTAATAGGAAGTGAGTATAGGACCCACAAGGCTTGAGAAGCCATGGTTTCTGGTGGGTTTCACGGTTGAAGACGGTAGGAGATGATTAGGGTTCCAGAAATGTTCGAGAGAGTTTGAGAGATGGAGGTATTCAGAGGCAGCTGATTAGGTGAAAGGGATTAGGGTTAGGGGGTGTTTGAGAAATTAAAAAGGAAAGGGGGAATTATGGCCGTGGATCAAAAGGGGAGCATGGTGGGTAAAATTAACAGGTTAGGGGTCGAGTAATTTAGGAATTAGGTGGGTCCGGCTTGAGATTGGAATTTGGTTAATTGTGGGGGGTTAATTTGGGCTAAAATTTAAATAAATAGGGTTAGATTTTAAATAGCCACTTTTTTCCTCTTTCATTTTATAAAATAGTAAAATGATTTCTGGAAATAAATTAAAGGTATTAAATTAATAAATTTTACATAAACATTAAATTAAAAATACTGAAATAAATTTTATAATTATAAACGCAATTAAATCCTTCAATAGGCTAAAATTACAATTATATACAATTTAGTTTTAAAAATACTAAATAATTTTATAAAAATATGTAAAAATTACCTTATCAATATATGAGAATAAAATATATTAATCACCAAAAACGATAATTTGGGGAATAAATATTGGTTTTGTACTATTAAAATAGGGCAATAAATTGGTTTTAAAATCTTTAAAAATTTTGAAAAAATAATAAAATACTAGGACATACTTATATATACACATATATACTATTTTGAAATTATTTTGCATATAAAAAATATATACAAGAAAAATTGGGTATCAACAGCTGCCCCACTTTACTCGGGAAGGATGAAAGAGTTGTCGGGTAAAGATTTGATGGCCAATTTGACCGAACAGAATTGTTTGAAGAATTTGACTGTGCTCTGGTTCCTGAGCTGCCTACATATCCCTGGTCTTATTGGAATCAGGCCACATATAGTTCAGGATCCATCGACGGAACATGCCGGTGGAGGTCTTTCTAAGAACGGACGCGATATTCAGGTTGGGATGAATGGTTAAAGCCTAATAGATCTACGGGAACCGGAGCAGGGTCACTCCTACTGAGATGGCCGATGCTCGCTAGTTTACCCGTAAATAGCAATGGCAGTGTATATTGTGCAAAAATTAAACGTGATACAAATTCCCCTCGGACCATGAATGGTATCCACGGACGGTTAGGATGACGTCCTTAGACCATGATGTCCTGGGCCATTAAGCATATACTAAAGGATTCGCAAGCTATGAAATGATACTCTCGGGCCGTGAGAATGATGCATCCGAACTATGATGCCTTTGAATAATGATACGCAAGAGAATAAAAGTGGTTCTTAGGCCATGGCATGGCGTTCTCGGTCTATACGAATGGTGCCTCCGAACAATAACGCCTTTGGACAATTTAGAGATCTTTTAGCCCATGCAATGCAATAAGTGGCGATCTTTCAGCCCATAAAAATGTAAATAAAGTGGCGATCTTTTAGCCATGCAAATGTAAGTAAAGATGGCGATCTTTTAGCCAATGCAAGACGTAAATAAGGGTGGCAATCTTTAAGCCATGCAAATGTAAGTAAAGATGGCGATCTTTCAGCCGATGCAGGACATAAATAAAGGTGGTGATCTTTCAGCCATGCAGATGGAGGTAGAGCTTAACCTCGGAAGGCAGAATGGTAGCCTTATGCAATGCAAGAATGCAGATGGAGACAGTGCTTAGTCTCGGAAGGCAGAATGGTAGCCTTATGCAATGCAAGAATGCAGATGGAGACAGAGCTTAGTCTCGGAAGGCAGAATGTTAGCCTTATGCAATGCAGAAAAATGCAGATGGAGACAGAGCTTAGTCTTGAAAGGCAAAATGGTATCCTTATGCAATGCAAGAAACAAAAGGTGAATAGTAATAAAATTTCTTAGCTGCTAGCTGATAACTGATAGTTGATTGCAATATTGTGGCTGTTGGGGGTGCTGTATGCGGATAGCGACTGTGAATAGGTGTGACGGTTATGAGAGTTGTATTCTTGAACAATATGAGAGTGTAATATATGATTTTATGACTTGGGTGCCTGCATCCAAAGAAAAACCGTGAGTTTTGTAAAGGGAAAAGGTTAGTTTCGTATCCCTGCTGACTTTGCTTGACCTGATTTGCTTTGTTTTGGTGATATTGTGTATATCATTGGGATAACGTCTCTAAATAGAGAAATTTTGGTAAAGGACATGCATGATGTAGTAAAAAATATGATATGAGTATATATTTAAGAAATAGCTTTTAGATGAACTGACAACTATGATGTGGTTCAGGACATTGCAACATATCTCGCGTCGGAATTTTGAGGGTCTTCCTCAAAATTCTGCCCCAGTTTACAAGGTTTCTGCTTCTGATGGTTGCTTGTGACGATCGGTTGAAGTTACTTCAGAATTTTGAGGGTCCTCTTCAAAATTATACCCCAGTTTCCAATTGCGGGGGGAGTGAAAATTTTATTGAATTGTGACCGAACTCATCTTTCTTCGGTACTGGCACAATGTTGGCTAACCATGTTAGATACTCTACTACCCTGAGAGCCTTAGCTTTGACCTGCTTAGTGACTTCTTCCTTGATTTTCAGACTCATGTCTGGCTTGAACTTTCTCAGATTCTGTTTTACTGGCGGACATGTCGGATCGGTTGGCAATTTGTGAGCCACAATAGATGTACTCAGACCGTCCATGTCATTGTACGACAAGGAGAATATGTCCTCATACTCCCTTAGAAATTCTATATATCCTTTCATTTCTGATGGTGATAAGTGAACGTTGATCCGTGTTTCTTTGATGTTTTCTACATCTCCCAGGTTAACGATCTCAGTCTCGTCCAGGTTGGACTTAGGTCTGTTCTCAAAATTCTCAACTTCTTTAATGATTTCCTCCAGTATATCATCTTCCTCTAAATCTATGTCCATTTGTTGTATTGTCTCGTTGCATGTCACAGTCATTGGTTTGTCAACATAAGTAATAGTAATGTTGTATAAGTAAAGTAATGAGAGAAAGTAATAAGAGTAAGATTTATAAGAAAACTGAAATGCTTTGATAAATTCCATAACTGTTTTTGAACATCGGAGCTCTTTCTTGCAGAAAATAAAAATGTCAAAGGAAAGTAAATTAGTAAAATATAATAGTAGCATGATGCTTGTTCAACCTTGCTACCTGAGGCTCGCCGGGCTCTGGTGGTTTTGATAGTCCAGTTATTGAGGCGTGCTACTCCGCTTACAGCCTGCATGGAAGGGCCTTCCTCCCCCTCCTCCTCGAAAACGACACAATAATCCATATCATCGTCTTCTAAGAACAAACTCCTCACTGCTGCCAGTGCTTCCTCTTCTTGTGACCCATAGATAACTTCAGCTGGTTGGAAAGTCTATTCTAAATGGGGTATTGGCTGCTCTAATGGATAGTAAGGACCACGCCATGGTGGCGACCAGTGGTTGAATTCCTCCCAATTATACTCATATCCCAATCCGAAAGTGGTGCCATGTTTCTTGAGCCTAATGGCCTTAGCAATCCCTTAGAGGTTCTTGCCAAGTCCCTTGCCAGGTTTATACCCGCTCCAGTTCAATATGCTTTCAATCTTGTTATCCCACCATTTGTCCTTGTCAACGGAGTTGACTCGCTTGATATGGTGGTAAGTTTCCCCGCCTATTCTTCTTCTTCCTCCAATTGCTGGAATGTTATGGCGACTGTATATGGGATTGCTACTGTCTCCATGAATGATCACCTCTTGGTGATTCCACTCAAACTTCACTACTTGATGTAGTGTTGACGCTACAGCCCCAACGGTGTGAATCCATGGTCATCCCAACAACAGATTGTAGGACGCTTGCACGTCTATCACTTGAGAGTCAACATCGAACCAAGTGGGCCCCATTTGCAAACATAAGCTAATTTCCCCAATAGTAGACCTTTGAGAACTGTCGAAAGCTTTGACATTGATGGCCCCGTCCTTGATCTCATGCAACCCCTTTCCTAATGTCTTGAGTGTTACCAGCGGACAAATATTGAGGCAGGTTCCTCTGTCAATTAGGATTCTGGTGATAAAGTAATCTGTACATTGCACGGTGATATGCAAGGCCCTGTTGTGACTCAACCCCTCTGCCGGTAGCTCATCTTCATGGAAAGTGATTTTATGACTTTCCAATACCTGGCCTACCATGTTTGCCATCTCTCCATCGGTGATGTTACTTGGTACGTATGCCTCACTCAACACTCTTAACAAGGCATTCTTGTGTGCATCAGAACTTTGTAGCAAAGTAAGGATAGAAATATGTGCTGGTGTTTTATTCAGTTGATCAATGGCTGAATATTCTTTGGCTTGTATCTTTCTCCAGAGATCGTCGGGCCTGGTCTCAGTGATGGTTGGCCTACCAAAGGCCTGCTTGCTTGACTTAGCCAAGTGTTCCAGAGTATAAACCCTCCCGATTCTTGTCATAACATGTGTTGTAACGGCTTTCCCGAACTTGACTTGCCTTTTCTTCTTGCCTCGGCTGTGTCGTCCCAAGGTATGGCCTTTGTGTGGAATAGTGTTACTATCGACATTACCACTGGAATCGGCGTGGCTATCTTTACTCCGATCGGAGCAGGCCCCTTAGGTGGTAAGATTGCAATTTCAAAGGGTGTAGGTGTGTTTGCTGGTGACATAAACTCAACCTCAATCGTGTTGGCGTCTTTGCATATGATGGTGATTCAAACTCGAGTGGCATAGACATGTTTACCTCGGCTTCCCCAGAATGCTAAATCTGGACCACGAGTGGATTAAGGGTGACTACTGGCTTCTTTGGATCGTCGCCTTCTGTGATCAACCCAATTGATCCCTTGGGGTCCCAATCATCCTCTATCTCGATCATGTGGACACCCCCGCCTTTGTGGGCAGAGGGTTATTGCGGACATTCAGAGCAGGCTCTTTTTCTACAATGATCTTGTTATCAATCAACTTTGAATCTTATCCTTCAGAGAGCGGAATTCATCAATGGCATGTCCCTTCATACTGGAATGGTATGCACGGGATTTATTTGGATTGACCCACTGAGATGGGTTTTCTAGGGGTATGCAGAGATATGGGTGACATAACTAGCAGCTTTAAGTCTTTCGTACAGCTGGTCAATTGGTTCAGTGATGGCGGTATACTGTTTGGTAGGTCTGCGGTCAAAATTTGGTCGAGGTCTAGGGAAGTTTTGACGTGGGGGAGGTGATTGATAGTGTGATGGTTAGGTGTTGTATGCTTGGTAAACATATGCTGGTTGGGAGTATTTGGGCGAAGTGGGCTGGTATGGTGGAGATGACTGATAAGTGGGTGGTAGAGTTTGGTAAATGGGTGAGGGTGCTTGGTAATTTTGGGTAGGCTGATATGTGATTGGAGGTATCAGGTATGTTTGGTACTTGATAGGGGATTTGGTTCTCTGTGTAACCATTATAGCACCTACGTCCCTTTTCTTGGACGTGCCACCCAATTGTAAAGCTTTATTGGTAGCCTGCAAGGCTTCAAAGTTCATAACCATACCACTCTTAATGCCTTCTTCGATTCTTTCTCCCAGCTTGATGATGTCAAAAAATTTGGTGATTCTCGATCAGCATTAGCCTCTCATAATACTGTGGTTCTTGGGCCCGAACAAAGAATTTGTTCATTTTCTCTTCCTCCAAAGCAGGCCTGACCTTAGCAGTTTCTGATCTCCAACGAGTGGCATACTCACGGAAGGTTTCTGTGTGTTTCTTCTTCAAGTTTTGGATATAGAACATGTCTGGTGCATTCTCTGTGTTGAACCTGAATCTATCTATGAAATCAGATGCCAGCTTACCCTGCTCGACCACTTCTTCGGATCCTGGCTAATGTACCAAGATAAGGCGTCTCCCTTCAATCTCCTAATGAAAAGCTTCATGCGGATTTTCTCATCTCTTCCCACTCCGACCAGCTTGTCACCATATGTTCTCAAGTGGAACCTGGGATCCCTTGTGCCATCAAACATTTCGAACTTGGGAGGTTTGTACCCCTCAAGCAGTTCGATATCGGGCTGTATGCACAGATCTTCATAGTTTAGCCACTAGATTTCCTTACTACCTTCAACACCCTGGATTTGGCTAGTCAGTTTCTTGACTTCTTCTACCAGATTCTTGATGAGTGAGTCTTTATCATCCGACTCGGGTGTGCTTGAAATGGGTTGAGTAGAGTGTGGCATAGTTTGCACATAGATGGGGGTGTTATGATGAGTATGGAAATGGTCATTCATTTCAAAGGTTCCGGGATGAGTAGTGGAGTATTGTTGGAAGTGTGGAAAGTATTGGAGTGGTGGAGAGAAGCAGGATGGTGTTGTGGTTTTGGGATGTTTTATGGAGGCGTAAGGTTTTGAGTGCTTGGAAAATTGACATCTGGGGTGGTGAGGGAAAATAACAAGCTTTCCAAGTTCCGAACATGATCAAGTTCCTCCTGAAATTTCAATAGTTTTTGCTCGAGTTGGGACGCACTTTCCTTAGAAACCTGAGTACCCTGAGTGATCTCTACCCATTCAACTGAGTTTTCCTTTCTGGTGTTGCTCAAATCTTTCATCTTTCCTGTGTTCCTGTTTCTGATAGGACTAGGAGGAGCAGTGGGTGGAGGGCCCTTGGATCTTGTGGAATATGATGACGATACTAGAGTGCACGAACAAACCTTTGGGGAGGAGAATAAGCAAAAGCAAAAACAAAAAGGTAACAAGTCAGTGAGGATCATAAGAAAAAATGTTGCAATATTTAAACACGTAGTGCTAGAAACATAAAGTGCGTCCTAATTTTGGGGACCTCGTTGTGCCCGAGGTAGGCCTAGCGACAAGTTAATTTGGAGAACTTAGAATGCTAAATGCCTCATTTCATTGATAAAAGGTAGATGAATCTCAAATCAACACTAAAATAACAAGAAATTAAAAGTCACTAATGGCCATTGGCCTTATACATTCATAAAACGAAAAAAAGTAAATTCCTATCTACTTGGTCCCAGAAGGACCTTCCTCTGGTTAAATGCTCTCGTTGAACAAATCCTCCAGTTCGTGTAGGTTCACCAGTAAAAATGCCTTCGCCAGGTGTTTTCCTTTGTTTCCCTCAGCGTTCTGGCAGTCTATGACTCTCTTCCTCACTTTCCCTTCCAATTCCAGCAGACTTGTCACGCCCCAAAACAGAGGGGCACGACCGGCGCTCAACCGAGTAAACCCGACTGAGCAAGCCTGCTAGATTTCATTCTACTCAAACTAGTTCACGAATAATGAGGGAATGTTATCCCATTTAATCAAAACACTATACAATCTCCCACTAGCAACTTTAATTCCATTTCCGATAATGACTTCACTCATTGTTTATAAAATATTACCAGTTTACAAGCTTAATGAAAACATGTTTATCAAGTACAAACTTTTTTAGCCCGGACCCCCAACATTGACTACCACCCACAAACAGTGTACGGAGCCTTCTATGTACAATATAAGAAAAATAGGGAAATGCCGGCAACAAGGCTCCGGCTATACCTCAAAATATGATGAGAAATGAACAAAAGATGTATGACATGACCCTAGGATGGAGTGGGGCTCACCAAATCTACTGGGAAGAGAATACTGTTATCACTAGCCAATGCCTCTCGTTGTAGAACAACCTGTATCATAAAATGATACAGCGCCCCCGGCAAAAGGGACGTTAGTGTCGTCGAATCGCACCAGTATGTAAGGCTAAAAGTCCTCTTTCAGAATAGAATAATCATACAAGCAAAGAAAACACAAAACAACGTGCAAAGTCAACAATATACTAGCATCCAACTTGAAACATGTAAATCTTCTAGATTATGAAAATAATATATAAATTTTTTGGATGGGAGATCACTAGCACGGATATAAGTTATACCACTGTCTCTGTTAGCACGGAGTCCGATCACGACCTGATTGGCTAGGTCATCCCTTTAGAGACATGTACCGCAATAACAAATTTCCAGTTTTTATGATTCCTAGCACAATACCACCATGTGTGCGACATGGCATCCGATCACGGCCCGATCGGCTAAGCTGCCTTCCCACGTATGTCGTGTGGGTTGGCTTTTTCTTTTCCAATTCATAGGTATTAGTTTCATCCCACTTTGGGGGATTAGTCACAATTTCACCAATATTTTAGTTTCCTCCCAAGTCACACTCCACCCTTACACCGGCATGTGTAGTTTTAGGTGTGGACCTTATGTCCCACCCTTCCTCGAATTGCTAATGATACTCCCAAAAAATATTTTTTTTATTCGATTTAATATTGCACACAATTGTGTTATAAATAGAAGTGTTAAGAATGGCATAAATACAACCATGCTTACCTCAATACCTTTCATATTTTATAGTTTTTTATTAATGTTCCCAATCTTTCTCGATAACAGTGTCTCTTTGGCCCTTTGGCCTTTCACAAGGTTTATCTTTCTCATGGCATGAAGGCCACATATGGTTTTCCAGATTTTCATCTCCTTTATTTCCAAGGACCGCCAACCAATATCAATGTACCAAATAATTCGAAAATTATATATATATATATATATATATATATATATATATATATATATATATATATATATATATATTTTTATTGTTGTGTTTTTGTGTTG
>MU668234.1:15597-36530 GCA_026770625.1 Nicotiana glauca
ATATATATATATATATATATATATATATATATATATATATTCGAATTCAATAATAATAGAATCATCAAGCACAAAGGATTCTTCCCAAAGAGGGACATGCCAACCAACAATTGAAATACACATTGGCATTATAAGCA
This sequence comes from Nicotiana glauca, assembly GCA_026770625.1. Lineage (NCBI taxonomy): Eukaryota > Viridiplantae > Streptophyta > Magnoliopsida > Solanales > Solanaceae > Nicotiana > Nicotiana glauca. Next base: position 15,735 of record MU668234.1, read on the forward strand.
AGAAATCACCTCAGCTATCCTTAAATTATTCCTTTCCATTTCAAAAATTGTACAATTTCAACATCGGAATGTATAAGGACCCGCATTGTAATGTATGTTTTTAAAGACGCAAGGTAATATGTAGAACAACCATTTATGGTCTTAGTTCGGGTACAAGACCTTGAGGTCATTCCATTTTTGAAGCTAGTTCATAACAGTTGGGTCGAGGCTTATTTCATAATTTGTTTCACATTTTCCCATTCGATTCATTTCCAAACATCTTTACAGTTTATCAGCAAATCGACACATTCAATCAAGGCATTTAGTACAGATAAGAGCAACTAGGGGAATTAAACAAATTGAATTCTTCTCGGCCAATTAAGATACTAACCTTCATCAAAAGTTACTTGAGGCTATACCATTTTGGTAGGCAAACCACACTTAAACTTACGAAAACAATATGGAATTCACTTCCGAGAGAGAAATTTTAGCCTACATCCTCGATTGAGCTTCCCTTAAGTCCTACTATACTCTGAGACTCTTAGTAGAGTCAATATTTTAGGAACATGAAAAATCAAACCACAAATTAGAGAGGTGATTATAGTTCTAGCTCACTTGAGCATATTCTCAAACGCTAAGTGTGCATTATGCTTTTAAAATCATTTTGTAAAAGATCCTACCATCCCTCATCCCATCATTAGCTCAAGACCTAACCAAATACTTTTAAGAACTCATCCATGCAAGATATCCACTTTCATCTTCATCAGTTACCCATCTAATGGTCTACCCTTAGTTATATCTAGTAATCAAGAGCTTGGGTTATAGAACCTTACCTTTTAGGAAGAAGACCTAGGTGTCTTTCTGGACAAATCTTCAAAGCCTAAGCAAGATTTTTGGATAGATGTTGATGAAGACACCCTTCTCCCTCTAGGACCCTCTCTCTCTCTCTCTAAATGCATCAGAAAATATGCCTAAAATGAAGGGTGGTGTGTAATATATCGACGTGGGGTCAGATAAGAAAATTAGAAATTTGGAGCCCCGGAACAGATCTGTGATCGCATTTGCGATCGCATAATGGACAAGCGGTTCGCAAAATGGACCGCAAAAATGGTCCCAACAACTGAACACATTGACTGGGTTTGCAGCATAAATGCGGTCTGCATTTACATTCTGCGGTCGCAAAATGCACCGCAAAATATGCCCTTCACAAAATCCCAAAGAAAATATGCGACGACTATGAGGTCTGCATTTTGGTTATGCGATCGCATATTGACCGCATAGTTGATTTCAAATTTGGCCAACACACTGACTCACTCTCCAGCAGAAATGCGGTCCGCATACTTGATATGCAACCGCATTATTGACCGTAAAATTGCACTTTTCTGGAAAACATAACTTCTTCCTTTTATTTTTAATGCATAGCTTAGTACAAAAGGGTCCAGAACGAATCTCTAACACATATTCCTAACCTGGCACTATGAGATCTCGGGCTTTGAGTAAAAAATTGTACGGGGCCTTACAAGATAGTACTCTAGATATTCTATCTTTTCGCTAGCTTTGGCGGCCCTCTCTTTCCACTCATTGATTTGGTCATTTGATGGAAGATTCCTGCACCAATCTAGCAAGAGTGAGGGTGTGCTAACCATACCGAAGCTAGGGACCTCGTTCTTCATTTTCTGCAGAACAAAAGGGTTAGACCCTACCCCCACCAGACTCGACTATTTAATACAAACAATTAGTATGAAAGAATTTATTTCTCCAAATAAATGCACAAAACATGATGATGTCCATTTGGGTTCTAGGGAAACCTAGTGGACTTTGGACAAGGCTATCTTAAAGAGTCATTATGCGGACAACATAACTGACTTGGCTAGGTTTGACCATGATGCATGCACAATTTAAACAGAGTACGGTTTTCTATGGGGTATTAAACTGGTACCCTTGAGCGGACAACTCAAGAGGAAAATGCGTGTAACCGTCGACTACACTGTTGATCGGCTAGTTCTACCGCAAATATGCCTTTGCTGGATTTAGGGCGTGATAATATCGGAAGAGTGCAACCACTCATTATAAGTGTTGCTATGGTATTTTGTTTGGCACGAGTGGAATATGATATTGAAATCATGCTCATGAAATAATTAAAACACGTTGTCATGTATTTGCACGTTCATAATAATAATTACAATAATTTAAAACAGTAATACGGGAATACAGTAAATGAAAGCAATAAAGGAAATAAAGAAAAGAAACAAAAAAGACAAGTCAGTTTCATAGTAGAATAGGGAATTAAATGCTTAAAACAAGTAAAGGAATATAAGAAATGTAAAGTCACAGTAATAGCTTGAAATGATAAAAGCCTAAAAGAATTCCCCGGCAGAGTCGCCATGCTGTCGCGCCCCTTTTTTCACGCAAAATCGAGTTTATGAAATTTGGAAGAACAACTCGTTCCCTTTTGGGAATTGGGATTAAAATAATTAAAGAGTCGCCACCTAATGATATAAGTACATTAGGACACTAAGAAGGGTTTCGTTTGGATAACTAGAGATTGGGTAAGGGCTTGAAATAATTCCAAGGGGAAGGTGTTAGTTACCCCTCAGAATCCACTAGTGTGGTTTCCGGCCAAGATATTGTTGTGACTTTAAGTATAAATAACATGTAAGCAAGTAGGACTTTCAAATAAGAGGGGATTTTCACATAATGGTTGCAAATAGATGAAAAAAGAAACAAAAGAAAAGCTGAAATTTGAAGAAAAAAAAAGTTTGAATAAATTTGAAAATAAACAATGAAATATATAGGTAAAGAGAGGGGGATCCTAGGTTTATAAATAATATGTATCACCCTACACAATACCCAGTAACCACTTATACATGTGGTGTTATCGCGTGGTTATCATATCCATATCTACTCTTTCCTACCCCGTTAAGGTATTAAACGCGGAATGGTCTCGTTTTACTTATTGCATGATATTACTCGTCCCAATCCGATCAGTCCCAAAGGCATTTGAGATTACTAATCCTAAAGGGAAAGGGTATGAGGTTTTATAGTTTTAAAAGGACAAAATTATAAAGCGGCAATCAAAACACGTTGAGCAAATATGGGAAAAGCACTCAAACACATAAGGCCCAAACAGACCTCCTTAGATCAAAGAAAGCATATACTTTAGCATGTCTTGCACGTACTGATTAGGGTCTGATTAAACTTAAAAGTTAAAGCATGCTAATTTATCACTTATTTTTTGGATAAAAAGTCGGAAGTAGACCTGTCCGCTGGTTGTAATTAATAAAGACTGCTTCAGTTTAACTTTCATCCTAAGGCTTGCCTAAGTGTTAGACGAAAAACTATAGGCATGATATCTACTGATTTCAGAAACAAATAGGTAAGTTGATTACAAATTGATTTAAGAAAAGGTCGCCAGTTTTAACAGAAGAAGTACATGTTCTGCAATTGATAGATATTGTTGTTACTTATAGGCGGACGAAACGTTTCAGACTTGGTTATTAATTCCTATCGGCATGTTTTCTACGTGCTGCTAGTTTTATCCACTTATGTAGACGTAGTAAAGATGCAGAAATCCTGTAGGTATGATATCTAGATGCAATTGATTATTTTAAAACCCTATAAGCACATTTGCCAAGTGATAGATGCATACACAAGATTCAGGATGGCCTATGGACATGTTTTCTAAATGCACATGCAAGATTCAGATTTTTTAAGTAATTACAGACATAGTATCATGTGAGAGTGCAGAATTCCTTATAGGCATGGTATCTACATATGAAAGTTCAGAATTCGTATAGGCATAGTATCTACGTATGTAAATGCAGACCTATAGGCATAGTATCTATGTATACAAATGCAGCATTCCTATAGGCATAGTATCTACATGTGTAAGTGCAGAATTTTAGAAAAACCTACGGCAGGATATCTACAGATGAAGATGCAGAATTCCTATAGGCATAGTATCCACGTATGTAAATGTAGAATTCCTATAGGCATAGTATCTACGTATACAAATGCAACATTCCTATAGGCATAGTATCTATTTGTGTAAGTGCAGAATTTCAAAAAAACCTAAGGCAGGATATCTACAGATGAAGATGCAGAAACATACAAACCTATAGACAGGATATCTATATGATATGCAGAAATTAGAAATTCCTACAAGCAAGTTATCTACACTTTGCATATAGTTATTCCCTCCATTTTTCACTAATTGTCCCCAATAGTTTATTACAAGTTATTACAGCCCAGAATAAATGTAAGAAAGGAAAAAATACATCGGAAATTAAAAAGTACAACCAAGGGGAGCCTAATTCAGTCTCCATGTCTAAAACATGGGATGAACCAACTCCGGGAGATCATGATCCAAAGCCTTTCTATCCTTTGGATGTGTCAGAGTTCCCTAAGAGCCTCATGTGGACTCCGGGAAGTGCTCACACCCAAATGCATAACCAAATTAAGACATAATGCAGTGTGAAAGGGCCAACCCTCAAGTATCCAAGTTCAGAGGGAACTCAAGGTCCCATGGCAAGGCTCACAAGAGGGGGGGGGGCAGAACTTAGGAACTAAGAGGGAGTGCAAGTGCAGGATTCTGAAAAAGGGGAAAGGGGAAAGAGAAATAGTTCACATTGATACACATAGGGGAATAGGGAATGGGGAGGTAGTAAAGGAAAAGCAAAGACATGTTGGTGGGGCATACTCAGCAATGAGGAATGCTGGCCTACCCCATAAGCCTGTTAGAATACATTTTTTAGAAGTTAAGATCCTTTAGGGGATCAAGTTCAAACCATAGGCAATAACTTGCATATTGCCATGTTTCAAACTACAAATCACAGCACATAAGGGGAATAGGGAAGAGAAGTTCATAACAGAAACAAACAAAAGAAATCAACATGCTAGTTCAAGTATTTAAATTTGCAGAAAGTAGTAAAGACACAGAGATGTAGAAAGCTGTAAATAAACACATTGTTTTGATGTTGTTAATTAGAATTAGGACATACCAGTTTCAGGAAAACAAATAGGAAAAGCGGTAGTCTTGTGAAGGTCAGAATGTAGACAATAAGAGAGAGTTCTCTTATGTGAGAGTAAGTTTTCAGAAGAATTTGTAAATTGTAGTAGTGGAGGATTATTAAAATCGTGTGTCCTTTGTGTTAAAGAAGGTCATGTATTTATAGTGTGAAAGTCATGAGAAAATAAGGTAAGAAAATAATTGAAGACTAATTGTAAATCAATTTACATAAGACTCCCTTTAATTAAGGGATTTAGATTCAAACAGGTAAAACCATTTTAGGAAAGAAATTAATCAAACACTTTGTGAAAAACATGTAATTGAGGGCAAATACATAACGGCTGTTTAAGGACAAGGTCTTTGAAATACACGGTTGTACAATTTAAGGAAAGAAAATCAATTAATAGCTAAGAAATCTGAGGCCAGAGATTTTGTATGAATTAACCAAGTCAGAAAGATGGGAAAGATTTTTAACTTAAGGAAAATCAGCAAACAAATCAATTAGACTTATTTAAAAGGAATTTCGAATCAATCACAAGTTTGAAACCTTTTTTGAAGAAAGATTCATCACATATAAAAGCATACATACACGTTAAACATGAAAGAAACATGTCATGCCCTTGTAAATTCAGTAGAAAGAATCCAGTGTAGAAGAGTTTAGCAAAATATCAGAGTCATATGAAAACAAAGAAGCCCAAACTCAATTCAAAGACTAGAAGTCAATCTGAAGGAATTAGGGGTTTCGAAATGAAATCCTAATTCAAAAAAACCGTAAAACAAAGATGAGAGAGCAGGAAACCGAATTGAAATCATGTTTGGAAGTTTCAGAACTCATGAGAAACATGATAGCAAAGTAACATGCAATCACAGTAGAAGGATTTAAAGAACATAATGGCAAATACTAATAAGAACAGAAGAAGCATGCTTAAAAGGATCTTTCGAGAGAAACTTTAACTGGGCTCAGTAGCAGGCAAACAAAGAAACTTAAAAACTTAGCAGGAAAATACAGTAGAAGAATACAAGAACACCGAAAAAGTATAGCGGAAAAGCATATAGGAAAACACAGTAAGATAAACATATAATAATATGGTAAAAATACAGTAGAGAAGCATATCAGAACATAGTGGAAGAAAATAGTAGAACATAGCATAGAAAACACAGTAGAAGAAAGAACGGAATATAGAAAGCAGTAGAAGAACATACGTGGTAAAAGAAGAACATAAGAACATAGTAGAGAAAAATACACATAAAAGAAAAGGGAGGGGAAGTGAGATAAACACTTTTAAGCATTTTTAGAAAACCATAAATCGAAAAGAAACGATTTTGAAAGTAATTTTGAAAGAGAAATTGGGGAAATCGTTTGAAAACTCAAGTAGAGCATGGATACACAACAGATCTAAGAAAAATTGGAGAAAACCTCGAAAGGTTAGGGTTTTCTGAAGAACCCTAGAAACTGAGAAAGGTTTTGAAAGGTCAGCGATTGGAGTTGGAAAAAGTCAGAATCAGACTCAGAAGACTAGGATACACTAGAGCAAGGTCGTAGATGACCGGAAACCTCAAGTCGGCAAAGGTCTGAGTGAAGACCTTCAAGATCTGGCCTCGAATCTTCAAGTATCGAGCACATAGGAGTAATAGAAAGTGAGTATAGGACATCCATGGCCTGAGAAGCCATGGTTTTCGGTGGGTTTCACGGTTGAAGATGGTAGGAGACGAATAAGGTTCCAGGAATGTTCATGAGAGTTTGAGAGACGGAGGTATTCAAAGGCAGATGATTAGGTGAAAGGGATTAGGGTTAGGGGTGTTTGGGAAATTAAAAGGGAATGGGGGAATTATGGCCGTTGATCAAAATGATCAACAGCCTTGATCAAAAGGGGAGCCTGGCGAGTAAAATTAACGGGTTCGGGGTCGGGTAATTTAGGAATTGGGCTGGTCCAGCTTGAGATTGAATTGGGTTAATCGGGGGGGTTAATTTGGGCTAAAATTGAAATAGATAGGGCTAGATTTTAAACAGCCACTTTTCCCTTCTTTTATTTTATAAAAATAATAAAATAATTTCTGGAAATAAATTAAAGGTACTAAATTAATAAATTTTACATAAACATTAAATTAAAAATACTGGAATCAATTTTATAATTATAAACGCAATTAAATCCTTCAATGGGCTAAAATTACAATTATATGCAATTTAGTTTTCAAAATACCAAATAATTTTTAGAAATGTGTAAAAATTACCTTAGCCATATATTAGAATAAAATAATTTAATAACCAAAAATGATAATTTGAGGAATAATTATTGGTTTTGTACTGTTAAAATAGGGCAATAAATTGGTTTTAAAATCTTTAAAAAATTGGAAAAAATAATAAAATACTGTGACATGCTTATATATGCACATATATACTATTTTAAAATTATTTTGCATATAAAAAAAATATACAGGAAAAATTGGGTATCAACACTTGATTGATTAGATATTCTTATGTGTTTCCATATAAACTAGACTCGTGCCTATTTATTAGGACCAATATGACTCCCCAACCGTTGCTCCCCTCTCTGTGTTGTTGTTTGTTCTCAACGTACATGCCACCTAGTGTTAACTAATGAATTAAGCTAAATCTGGGCAGTGGAAATCTTTGCTTTGAAAACTTTGCGACTATTTCTGCTTGTTGTTTGATTGCTGAAAGAGTGTTGCAATGTCTTTGTTTACTTCTAAACTATTTTCTTATAACTACTTATATTTTCAAACACTACTCATATTCTTAGAACGCCTAGGATCTTTCCCCTCTAGTGTAAGCATTGCTTAGGAGTCCCTAAGACTTCTCTGAACATTGACACACTGGAGTTGGCTTTCCAAGCTTGCTCGCAAAAGGTTACTTTGGAGGTTTTCTTGGTGTGATCATTTTCCGGTGTCCCTGAGGCCCTTGGAAACTTTGACACACCAGGATCCTGTTGGGTGAACTATGAGATTATGAAATTTGTGGACTATTTGAAGGCCTGGTCTGCCAGGTGTATTTTTTGGGCCTATCCAGTCTCTCTATAGTATACTATTATCATTCCTGTAATTTATTTACACTTGGTTTGTAATATTATTCACTTTGTGAATAGATATTGAGGAAATTAGTAAACTATGAGGGATTATTATACACATTTATTGGGGAATGGGTAGATATCCTATCAATAGGATTTAAAAAATAATGTTTACATACCTAGGAACCATGTCTATAGGACATTGCAATGTTCATCACTTGTGTACATTATATAAATCATGTCTATGGGGTTCAAACTAAATTTCTGCAATTAGAAATCATCATGTTGTTTGATTTTTTGCATGCATTCTAGATACCATGCCTATAGTTTATTACAATATCTTGTCTATCTAGAAACCATGCATAGAAGTTGTTGCAATGTTTGCTCGCTTAGATATCATACCAACTGGATTCAAAAATTGATCCTGCATTCTAGTAACATGTCTATAAGTTTGTTGCGATGGTCGCTTAGATACCATACCTATATGGGTTTTAAAATTAATCATCCTTGCCAAAAAAATGATTAGACTCTCCATTCTAATGATGTTTAAATCAATCATCAGCATGTTTTAATCACTTCATTTAGATGTCATGCCTATAGGATCCTAAGACCAGTTTCTGCATTTAGCTGCCAGCACCTATAAGTCTAAAATCAGTTAGTTAGTGCCTAGACCAGCATGTCTATAGGACTTAATAAACTCAAACTGCTTTAAAATGACTCATAGAATTCTAACTGCATTTATATAGCATGTGTGTAGGGTATTATGGATTCATGCCTAGGCAAGCCTATAGGTAATCAAGGTCTAATAAATTTGTGAAATGGCTTTGCTCAGTGTGACTGCCCAGATTCAACAGGCTCTAAAAAATTCAGTAGGCAAACTAAATAGGTCTTACACTTTTGCCTTAACTCAACATTGCATATTCTTTATTTGTCATGCTCACCTAGATATCCTGTTCTAGGGCTTTTCTTAAATATCTGAAATCTGTTGTTTGAGACGTGCACTTACTTGCTCTATTTGTGGAGGTAAAATGTGAGCTTTTTTAATTGTTCTATCTTTGGTTCAGTCCTAATTGTTTTGTTTGTCGCCTAGAGTTTTCTCCTTTAGTTACTATAGAAGAGTCTAGATCAACCCTAACTAGAAGTCCTAAAATACCTCGGGGACTCTATAGGTAAAGGGACGGGTAGTGCATGCATAGGATATATATTAAGGTTTCTAAAATGATTTAGGTTATAACCAAGGGGAAGGAATTGGGTAGTAAATGCTATGATGACATGTGCACCAATGCCACACGTAACCCCTCTAGTTGAGAAAGGCTTACCGTGTACTGTACAGATGTGATCTTATAGGCTAACAAAACCTAGGACTTCCCTCTCCTTATTTACATATATGTGTTTAGACTGCCTATCTGTTAAATTTCCTTTGTTTGCATATGTGTGTTTAGACTGACTATCTGTTAAATTAATAATTCACATAAATCATGTTCGGCATGGACCCACCATTGTGGACCGTGAGGGGTGCCTATCAGCTTCCCCTTAAGGTTATTTTGATTCCTTACTCTAATCTCTAGTAATCTAAACTAGTTATATGAATTAATTGCTCTGGTGCCCTAACGCACCTTAATCTGTTAGGTGGCGATTCTTCAAAATTCAAATACCAAATTCCCAAAAGGAAATGAGTTGTTCCCAATAAATGTTGAAACTCGGACTTCCCCGCACGCAACAATAGGTAAATGAATCTTAACTTTTTTTCTTTAATCTATTTCGTCTTTTTACATGATTTCACTTTAAAATCTAGGGGTTTTCATGGAAAATTGGGTGTTTTTGGGTAAAATTAGGATTTTCAAATTTTGGAGATTTGGACCTCAATTTGAGATCGAGTTTCAAAACCAATTGCATATTTTTGTTCGTAGGTCAATCGGTAATCGGGTTTTGGTTCGAACTTTGAGTTTTGACCAAGTGGGCCTGGGTTTGATTTTTTTTCTTTTTGGGGAATACATAGTAAAATCTATATTCATGCATTGGAATTGATTTATTTAGCATTTATTGATCTTATTAAGTAAATTATGACTAGATACAAGCGGATTGGAAGTGGAACCGAGAGGTAAATCAGTAATTGAGGCTTGATTTTGTCCGTAAATTGAGGTAAGTATTTGGTCTAACCTTAGCTTGAGGGAATATTAGTTGTGGTCTTATTTTCTACGTGTTAATATTGAGTATGACATATAGGTGTGGTGACGAGTACCTATACGTTGGTGTCAAGCATGCCCGTGAGTCTTATACCATGATTTTTGTGGCTCTGCCATGTACTTTCCATGTTTAAATTGATGATTATCAATGTTGAACAAGACTTGTGAAAGTTTCTTGGTAATTCACCATTGTGAGTATTGGCTCAAGTTGAGATTTATTTTGTGAAGTAACTGTTGAAACGATATTGGTTATAGCTGAATTCCTAGCCGGGATATTATTATTTCTATTGTTGATTCCCTTGCCGGTACGTGTTGTTTCTATTCTTTAAGTGAGGAAGAGTGTAAAGTACGAAGGGTGATGACGTGCATGATATCGTGAGTGAGTGATAATGCCCGAAGGGTGATGCCGTGTCGATATTGTGAGAGTTAATGCACGAAGGGTGATGTCGTGCCGATATTGTGAGAGTTAATGCACGAATGGTGATGTCGTGCCAATATTGTGAGATTTAATGCACGAAGGGTGATGTCATACCATGATTATGAGAGTTAATGCACGAAATTGATGCTGTACCGATTTTGTTATTTCTTATGGTGAGGGAAAGAGTAAAAGCATGAATGGTGATGTCGTGCACGTGTCGTTGTTTCATTATTCTTGTTGATACAAATATGGTGTTCTTTATGCTTCTCTACTGAACTACGGTTAGATATCGATATCCACCCGCAGCATGTTCCCCTTCCCATCCTTATCGTTTATTTCCGGTCATTGTCGTTCTGTTTGTATATGATATAATTGCATAGGTTTATATGGTTGTCGTGTCCTAGCCTCATCACTACTTCGCCGAGGTTAGGCTCGACACTTACTAGTACATGGGGCCGGTTATACTGATACTGCACTCTGTACTCTTTTGTGTAGATTTCGGTGTCAGACCTTGTGAGTAGCTTGAGGTAGCTGCCTTCAGTCCAGGGAGACCAAGGTAGATCTGCTGGAGTCTGCAGAGCCTGAAGTCCCCTTTCCCCGCTTTAGCTTTTGCTATCTTTTTTTCTTCGAGAACAGCTGTACTTTTCTTTCTAAACCAGCGTTTGTAGAAATTCGTAGATGTTCGTGAAATTGTGACACCTGATTCTTGGGTAGACATGTATTAGAGTATTTAAATTTGTTATAACACTTTTGCGCTTTATATTCGCTTCACTCTAGTTACTATTTATATCTGTTTGGGTTAATTGCTAATGTGTTAAAATCATAGTAGTTGGCTTGCCTAGCTTTCACGAGTATGCGTCATCACGTTCCCGACGATGAAAAATTCGGATCGTGACACAAAAGAGTAGAAAAGAAGAAAATTGTTACTTTTCTTCTATTGTTAACCTGAAGTTTGCTAAAGAAGATAAAGCAACGGCCTCCTTTTCTATTGTTTGGAAATGAAAGAAATATGAATAAAAGGAAATGGACGTAATTACTTGGATAAATTTTGATATCTCATAAATAGTTTTCTCAAACATGTTTCACATGATGAAATCATTAAAGAATATATTAGTTATCTTAAACTAAAATAAATTATCTTTTATTCATATACGTATCAACTTTTATTTTTTTATCAGTAACTTCAATTTCTTATAGGAATTCTATTTTACAAAATTAATTAAATAAAAGTGTATTTGAGAAATGATAAATGCTTACAGTAGTTAGTAGTTACAACTTACAATGATTAGAAAATAAAAAAGTGGAAGCATGATATACATATATTCGGCAGAGTGGAATTTTGAAAAGGAATACTTATTGGAAAGCATGCAGCATGCGATATGATGAACTAAAAGAATTACTATACTAATATACTTCTTTTGAGGCGATAATTAATGGAGCTCCAATCATTGAAAGTCTACATATTTAAAGATCAAAAATGAAGGCACAGCCGGGTCAGACGAGAAATTCAGTTAATAAATTGGAAATCGTAGAAATTAGAAATTCAAAAAAAAAAGGTACAACTGGCCCTCCATTGTCCTTTTGAAATTGTTAAATATTCAGATTGGAGATTCATTGAACAAATTGGAAGTCTAAGAAATAGAAAATTGGAAAAGAAGGCACAACTGAACAGGCCCTCCTGCTAGTCCCTTGTTTCCTAAATTTGTTGAATATTCAGCTGGGGAATTTAGGAGACAAATTTAAAATTTTGGAAATTCTGATTTGCTAAATAATGGGTCTACATTCTTGAGTTTCAACGAATATCAACAACCATGATGTTGACACAAAACCTTAGTTAGTGAGAGTAAGAGTTAAGGAAAGGTTGGGCACTTGGGCCAATTAAATAACCTGGAAATTATATTTTAGTCACTTATTATTTTATTAATTAATTAAAAATAGTTTTAATTGAATTTCACAAAATATTTTTTTAACAGTTTTTTTAATTAAAAAAAGATGAGTATTGGTTTTAAAAGGTACCGGTTATCAAGGGATGAATCTGTTAATTCCAACTGACTTCTGTAGGTATTATAAATATACCCATATCATCTCCAAAACGGAATCATGGGAAAATTTTCATCTCTTTCTCTTCTCTGCATATTTTCTACGTCTTACAAGTATTTTGTTCTTGTGAAAAATTCAGGTTAATTATTGAAACTCAAATTTTAGAAGCTTTGTAAATTCTGCAATTATTCCTACAGCAACAAAATGGGAAATTTAAATTTCTTAAAGACAGTAATTACACTATCAAAGCCAGATCATACCATCCCATTATTTTTCTAACAAAATCTTATTACAAGTTTCAACATTTCTCGTTGACAAAGTATATAAAGAAGAAAGAGAAGTGATTCGGATCGGAAGACCTTTTCGTATTTCTGTTTTCCATTGTACATTCATACATATATGAAATTAGAGAAGTAAGTAGGTTGACATTTTTGTCAGTAATGAAGTTTGATATAAATAATTTCTATTAATCCAACTAGTATAGAATTGAAGCAATATATATTGTTTCATATTGTTATCTCAAGTGACATTTTTTTTTAATTGTTAGTGCTGCTCAAATTAAAAAAGGAAAAAGTTTGTGATTCAAGAGGCCAATTAAACCCCTAATATTAGTTAGTGTTTTTTTTTATACTCCACTAGTTAGTTCGTAAGCCAGTTCTAGTGGCAAAAGTTCCGTTTAAAAAGTTTATTTTTTTGAGTCTCCATTATTGAAGCATTAATTTGGATAACTGAAAACTACAAATCACTGCGGTATGTCTCGTAATTATAGAAAGAAAAAAGAAGTTATTAAACTTTTAAGGCAAATCTTGTTTGGATGGTTGTTAACAGTTGTATAGTATTTTATTGTTACTTTAAATATAATGTTTGTTTTGATTATTATGAAATTTTATTGTATTATATTTTAAATCAGTTGTTATACAACGACAAAATGTATAATTTTGTGGAACGACTGATTTGGTGTGGTCGCGTCGTTATCTGAATTTCTTTAGCTTATCTTCTTCGATCCTTCCTTATAATTATCAAATAATCTCATTTATTCTATCTTTTTATGTAATAATTCTACCTTGTACCTTACTTTTTCTTTAGAGTCAATTACTCAAATGGTCACTCAACTATTGCAAATTATCTCCTAAAGTCACTTTTCTTTCGTTTGCAACAACAAAGTCGCTAAAGTATGTCTATTGCACTCAGAAGGTCACTCAACTAGATTTTCCAAATTTTGGATTGTCAAATACCTATTTTACCCCCTAAATTATAAACATTTATCTTCTTTTTAATTTTAAAATTTTTAATATTAATAACAAAAATTCATAAATTTATTTACACAATTCAGAATGAAAGAAAATAAATGTTGTAAAATATATATTCCATGCACGTAATATAAAAATAATATTTAAATAAAGATATTTTGATAACATACATTATATATTCTTAAAAATTATGCTCAATTGTATTATTATGTTTCTACGAACTTTTCGACAACACAAAGTTATGTCACCGAAAAGCAAGAAGACTATCTATATAGGGTAAAATATTCGATGTTAAGTCGTGCATGGAATTTGTATAATATAATTGACCATAATATTCAAGAATATATAATGTATTATAAAAAACTTTTTTTAAATAATTATTTTTATATTACGTGCATGGAATATATATTTTACAATATTTATCTTTCATTCTGAATTGTGTAAATAAATTTTGTGAATTTTTGTTGTTAATACTAAAATTATTATTACTAACAAATTATTCTAATTAATTTTTTTACTATGCTCATTAAGTTGTTATTTCGGCATTATATATATGCTTAAATACTTTTTTATTTTTTTAATGTATAAATAAAATTTATTTATTCTTTAGGTAAGTCCATAATGTAAATTAAAAAGGAAAAAATCATGATATTAAAAAGTTTAAAAAATATATATATATATAACTATTTATAATTTAGAGGGTAAAATAGGTATTTGGCAATCCAAAACTTGGAAAATCTAGCAGAGTGACCTTCTGAGTGCAATATGCATAGTTTAGTGACTTTGTTGTTATAAACGAAAGAAAAGTGACTTTAGGAGATAATATGGGATAGTTGAATGACCATTTGAGTAATGAACTCTTTTCTTTATAATATTGCAAGTTTATTCTTCATATTGTTGGTGCATGACATCATGAATTGACAGGAAACAATACAATATATCTAAACATTTATACGTCAAAATATTATTGTACAATATATACAACACAATACAGCACTATACGATATATTATGAAACGTACGAAACGATACATAACATCTATCCAAACAAGCTTAGTATCTTTGAAGCTTACAAAATGTCAGTCAAGTAGGCAATTATTCAATTAATTGAGCAACATTAGATTGAACAGATACAGTTTAACTTATGTTAATTGTTCTTACCATACGTGTGTCGATTGTCGACATGAAACGTACAGTCAGTGGTGGAGGCAGGATATATACTAAGGGTGTTCAAAAAAAATTGGATTGCAACTCACGGGAATCGAATATGGGATCTTCTACACATTTTGAACACCCTTGACCACTGAGCCAAACATTTGCCTTGTGTCTAAGGGTGTTCAAAACTTAATATATAAAGATAAAAAATAGATTTTGCCTTATATATACAGTGTAATTTTTCGACAAAGGGTGTTTGGGTGAACACCCTTAAGCCCCCTGCCTCCGCCCCTGCGTACAGTGATATATAATTGTACCAATGGTGACGAGTCTTTAATAAGAGGAGATATACAGATTGAAAAGTTCGCAAATTAAAGCGTGAAATTCCTTGTTTTCGAGGAATCAATAATTTGTTGAGAATGAATTCCGAAAGTTGCATCACAAAATAGAGCAACTTTGGTTATAATTATCATAAACAGGTTGACATACTGGATAATACTGTACACATGGAGGGTTAATTGGTGGGCAATATTGTAATTTGCACTTGTCTTCTTGTTCCTTCCTCTTCTTTTCTTCTTCTTCCTTCTTCTTCTTTGCTTCTTCTTCCTTCTTCTTCTTTTCTTCGGCCTCTTTATTAGGAGGTTTCACTTCTTCCACGCTCACAATGCTAGCGCACTTGAATTTCCTCTTTAGGTACTTCATCAGTTCAAAAGAATCAACCCCTTCTCCTATCACAATCAAATGATTTTTTTCCTTATCTATATTTACCGATGTAACCCCTGCAATTAGTCAATCCACTCAGGTCTTTCTTGTATATCGCTCGTCTCAAGAGCTCCGTCCACGAATATCAACGTTCATACTATACCCTATAATGGTTGAAAAGTAAAAAGCATAAGAAATAGAAAAACTTCACACATACCTCGAATAGTTACAGCAATCTGCATTGCCTTTGATCTGCTCCTATCAGTGCTCAGTGGGAGATCAATCACGATCTTTTTCTGTATGACAAATTGACATTAGTTTATCCAAGGACAGAACAAACGACAAAGAAAGCAATTCAAGATCAGTCTTGTTTCAACTTACCTTCATGCTCAAGTTATATCTGGAGAGCAATTTCTAGGAGTCAAATTTTACATGATTATGAAGGAGGAGCAGAGGTATGCCTATATAAAAGATGATTATGATACAGAAAATTTAAGACATGGCTGTGTGTCTTATTTTGACCTACTCAACTCTTACTCGATTCAATACTAATAGAATATATATACAAATAAACTAATGTACTAATCATAACCCGAGAAGCCTATATGCTAAAACAAATACTTCCTTCATTTCAATTGACGTGACGTAGTTCCCAGTACGATAGTTAAACTGACTAATTTTTTTGTGAATTTAGATATAGAATTTTTAGAATTTTAAAACTAACTTAATATATTCAAAAATTATGTAAAAAGTATAGTAAGTCGCAATAGTTATCAATTTAAAATATTCAAGTATTTACAAAAAATGTGGTCAAAGAAAATCTTTTTGACTGTCGAAATAGTAAACGTACCACGTACAATGAAATGGAGGGAGTATCTCATACCACTTTTTATAAAACGATATTTGCAAGAAAGTACCAAATACGTGTACAGATGCAAATTTAGATACTCAACATATTAATTTGTTAGTACATAAAGAAAGAGAGAAAAAAATTGATGTGAAGCTTATCCATCTCAAATATGTACCTTATAAAATATAATAATACCAGGGAATGATTCTTTACCAACTAACCATAAAGAGAAAACTCAACCTTCTGTTTATTTAATTAAAGGCCTAGTAGGGAACTCCAAAGTCTTCTCAATTAATATAATAATTTGTTGACAATGAAGTGGTTCATGTCACATACTTGACAAAGATATGACAACGCAAGTAGCATACCAGTAAGCAGGGGTGTACAAGAAAAAAATTGACAAACTGCATCAAACTAATAATACGAATTAAATCGGAAAAAATTCAAATTAGTGAATCGATTTGATTTAGTTTGGGTTGATTTTAGCTAAATAATAAAATGAAATCAAACTAACCCGATATATATATATATATATATATATATATAGTATAATTTTAAAAATATTTTGTACATAAAAATATTTTTTATTCTTAAACTTTTCATAATTTTTATCTTTTACGTATTATTTCAAGCTTGGAATTAGAATTTTTGAATGATCCAATAAGTTTTATAGCACATAAATATTAGTAACTTATATAAGCCCAAATCATAACAAGATTTTTACATGGTTGCTCCCTTTTTAACAACTATTTTGATAAATGATAGTAATCTTTGTTTATTCCAACACTGGCACATTTTTTTACCTTTTTAGCACTTTCACGTTGGTAACTCATTAACTAAGGGATTCATTTTCCCTCTCTCTTTCATAATTTTCTTCTTCTCTTCCATAAATAACACTTACCAAATATATCAAAGATTCTGAAAAAAGAATATCTAAAAAATAATTCGCTCTTTAACGAGGTTGCACAATGAAAATTTTAGTTTTTTTATTAAGTTTTAAACTTTTTGCTATACAATTTTATTTTTACTCATAATATACCTTTAATATATTTCAAGTATATTATATTGGGATAATTTATAAAGTAAATATTCCATCAATATGTCATATATAATTCGTGTATATATATATATATATATATATATATATATATATCATAATATGTAAATAAACAAAATATAGCATACATATTCTTTATAAATGTGTATTATACTTTATATATACCATTATTATATAACTTATCACATATACCATTTAAATCGAAAATATATAAGCACCACCGGTCAAAGTTATAACATGTTAAAATAATATGTTATTATCCGGATTTAAACTCTAACGAAGAAAATGAAACGAAGAATTTTGCATAAGAAAATAAGAAAGAAAGGAATTAGAAAAGGGAAGATAAAAAAAATGGAAGGATTGTACCAGTTATGGAAGATTAAAAATTTGAGCGAAAAAATAGGAACAGTTTCCTATGGAATTGATTATTGTCCAGTTGACTTTTAGGATCATTTATTTGACAGCTATTCGGATATGTAAATATTTAGGTGTCGTGGATGAAAATAACTAATGTTGCTATTGCCTAGTTATGTTTTTTGCTCAATGCTAACCAAAAAAATTCTATCCAACAATAGGGATAGCAATGGTGTTGGATATCTAACTTATTTTTTTGTTTTGCATTGGTTTAAACAGTAAAAATACATAATTTAAATTTATTTTTCTTTAGTGTTTAGTCATATAATATAGTTTAATTTTATGTTTTTCTTTAGTGTTTAGTCATATAATTAAATATACTTATTAGTTGTACTTATTTTAGCATGACTTAGTACTTTTAGATTATTTTTCAAGAATCAATTCGGATCCATACCAGTGCGATCAATTTGATACGCCCAAATTACACCCTTGTTTAGGGTATAAAGCGGTCGTAGCAAAAATAGTGACCCAAGAAGTTGAGATCGTATCCATAAGGAGTTATAATAAGTTGTTACAGTTGATACCCAAGTTATGTAACCCAAAATATCTTAAATTATCTGTGACTCAATGGTGTTATGATGGAGCCTAACACCGTTTGCTAAGCAAGCCACCACTTAACAATAAATAAGGAAATTAGACTAACAGAAAATGGCATAATAGTATAGAATAAGAGTAAAACTTTGAAATACATAAATAAGTCAAAAATTAAACACTGTCTACATAACATCAGACGATTTGATATCATGGAGTACATGAGCTACTAAGAATACTATATACAAAGTCAGCAACGAATACAGTATGTTTGGACAAATAAATAGTAATAGGGAAAATGAGGAAGAAAAATCTAGGGCTAGCGGATGTTTGTAGAACTCTACCTCGAGTCATCTATCTGGTAATGGCTAAGAACATCTTGGGACTCTGCTGATACCAATATCTGAATCTCCACAAGAAGTGCAGAAGTATAGTATAAGTACAACCGATCTGATGCACTCAATAAGTATCGGGTCTAACATCGACGAGGTAGTGACGAGGCTATGACAATACACTTACCATATAAACCTGTAGAAATTATATTTTAATTATGTTATGACAAACACACATGTCATTGTAATTTCTATATTGCATAATTACACTGTCGAATATTACAAATGGCTTTCCAAACAGACTCTTAGGGCTCGTTTGGTATGAAGGATATGGAATAATAAATTCTGAGAATACATTTAAGAAGAGCTTTGATAAATGGCCAAAAGTGCATGATCTTAAGTGTATTTTTATCTCATTTATCGTATGAATTGCGGGAGATTACATGATATTTGAAATGAATTATACTCATTACGTATTTCTTATTTGTAGGAGTGAGCTTGAATGATAATGGAGCAAAAGATATCAAATTATTGCAAAAAGGAGAAAAACGGAAGGTTTGGGGAGTTCATCTATTCTAGTATGTGGCACGAAAATGGATACGAAAAAGGAGAAAAGTGAAGGCATAAAACAGCGAAGCGAAGCAAATGCACGGATCACTTGGGAAAATGAAAGAATTTCAAAAGTTGAATCTGCGTCCATGGGCGCGCGACGCGCAAAGTCAGACGTGGATTCCAGTTTTTCCCATCTGAAGTGGGATTGATAAGTTCCTCCCCTTAGCAACCCTAAGTGATATAAACACATCAAGAATGACTTTTTAAAGGTTACACAACATCTTTGAAGGCGAGAACAAGCAAGGAGCAAGATGGAATATTTGGAAAGGAGATTTTATCTTTCTTCTTCCCTTTCCTATTATTAGTGATGAATTCTTATATTATAGTTGTGAAAATAATTATGAGTAGCTAAATTCTTTATTCTAAGGTTTGATGGAACTTCCTGGAGGATGAATTCTTGTTATGTTTAATATAAGTTTGTCATTGGATTTTCTTTACTTATTCAACTACGTGATTATTGTGGTTGATTGAAGGGCCTTAAATTGACTATGCCCATTTAGTGTGTATTACTTGAAAAAGGGTACATATATAGATAGTTGAACAACATCACTCCTAATGTATATGATGGATCAATACATAGGTTTTAAAGGTGGGATTAGGAATAAACAAAACCTCGGTAGAATCTTATTGAGGATAAACTAGTGTCAGCTGGCGTAGTTCGAAAAAATACATCTAGTAAGTTATTGTATTTATTCGAAAGAGAATTATGATACCTAAAAATGCTCACAGTCGGTAGAGAGTATCTATGCAAATTTATAGGAGACATAGCAAGGAGGATTCCTATAAGAGGGGAAATCGTAACTGTGAGCACGTGATTTTTGCCCCAAGCAAATTGTTCCAAAATATAGGCAAAAATAATTTTTGAATTTGTGTGGCAATTTGTTGATAATTGTTTGTTTAATAAAAACTCATAAAATAAGTAGAAATACTAGGACTTTTTCTAATTTTTGAAAGGAAAACAAAACAAAAAAAATCAAATATCATCTATTTGTATTAATTAAAAAATACCAAAAAATAGAGATTAATTACTCTTTAATTTTAAAAAATTCAGAAAATTAAAAGAAAATACAAGGAAGATACAAGGAAAATAAATAAAAGATAAATTAAATAAAAATATAGAAAAGAAAAGAATACAAAAATACGAAAATACAAAATTCAAGATACAAATACAATATACAAGACTTGGGCTAAATACAATAATTAGCCCAAGAGATATAATACACTGACCAGGCCCAAA
>MU668235.1:7579-35754 GCA_026770625.1 Nicotiana glauca
TTGTATCACGAGTGTTGTCCAACGGAGCATTATATCTAACAGATGTGGAAGGGAAATGTGTAGAAATAGCTATCAATTCTGATGCAGTCAAGATATATTATGTATGATTTCTTTATCTTTATGTATCTGATTGTATTCAACATGTTTTGAGATTGAAATGATGAAGGCATTTTGTTCTTCTATCCAAACACTTTATCCATTGCTATCTCTTTGAGCCTTGTTATATTTTCTTTCATATCCCTCTTTCGGAATCAACGACAAAAATCAAGGATTGAACGAGGAAATTAAGTGGAGAAACAAGAAAAGAAAAGAAGAAAAGAGAAAAGAAAAGGAGAAAAGGAAAAAGAAAGAAAAAGAAAAGAAAAGAGGAAAAAGAAAAAGAAAAAAAAGAAAGAAAAAGAAAAGAAAAAAGAAAAAGAAAAAGAAAAGAAAAAAATAGAAAAAGAAAAGAAAAGAGGAAAAAGAAAATGAAAAGAAAAGAAGAAAAGAAAAGAAGGATGGAAGGAAGGAAACATCGCAACAATGAAGCGATTTTATGACTTGAAAAATGACTTGAACTACGTTTGACTTGATCCCGAAAGGGTACGTAGGCAGCCTCACTGAGGTTCAGTCACAACAGGAGAAAAGTCCAAGAATCCCCAAGATTGAAACTGGGGCAGAAGTTATGGAAGATATGATTCCGAAAGTTGTAATTTTTAAACCCATGTTGAAATATTTTGAGCCTTTATACCCTTCTTTCTAAACCCATCCAAAAGTTACATTACGGTCCAAAGAAAAACCTTCTGATCAATTTTAAGAAATGTCAATACAAGCAGATAAGGTGAATCATGTTGTGGACAATACTCGAGTATCAGAATATGAGAAAATTGAAAATGAGAGAGTCTTATTGGTGAAAACTCTTACGGGCACCATAAGGCAATGTGAGTTGAGATAAATAAAAATGAGAGAGTCTTATTAGTGAAAACCCTCATGGGCACGGTAAGGCGATGTGAGTTGAGATATTAAAAATGAGAGAGTATTATTGATAAAAACCCTCATGGGCACCGTAAGGCGAAAATGAGTTTTCAGAATGGGCAAATGAAAGAAGTTTGTGGTGGAAAAGCGGCAAAACAAGAAAGGTTTGGGTTTTGGTAAAGATCGGGTTGTGAAATATGAAATGGTAAATGTTGCGATTGACAATCCATTGGTTGGACAGGCTAGGTTGGTCAATCCAAAATGCATGGCATGATCAACGGAATGAGCCTTCTCACTCAGATAAGTCCCATTTTCTTTCTCTTTTCAGAATCTTTTATCCTCAAAACTTCGAGGTCATTGCATTTCATTTTTCTTGAAATCTGTATATAAGACATTTTCAGTCAAAGCTAACTACTGGCTTCCCAGTTGTATGGAACAATGAGACCAGGAATTCATTAAAAGACAGTGAAACATGAAGGATTAATGGAAATCAGAAAGTTGGAGAAAGAAGCAAAAGTTTACAAGAAAGGAAAAAAGAAACATCACGTCAGTAACATGAGGAAAACATTCGGGTCATTGGGATCAGAAAAAGTTGAAATTTAGCCGGGAAATCATGGCAAGACAAAACAAGTTCAAAGAAGCGAGTCGGAGCAAGTTCAGAAGTGGGAGCATGGCCAACAAGAATGCCAGCAGCTAGCCACCATTTTATACTAACAAATTATTCTTTGATTAGAACAGGGACAAAAGATTCAAATTCTTACTAATCACTTTAAAGTGAATGTGACCAATGTGGATAACAAGGGAACACAGAAAGTTGCAGCAGTCAGGCACCCACCTGGAGAACAAGGGAGGACAGTTCAAGTTTTAAGGGAAATTAGCAATGTTCAAAGGAATCCATTTTAAGTTTCAGCAATCAGGCGCCCACCTGGAGAACAATGGAAGTATAATTTTAGCTTTCAATTTGTATGCTGTACCCAGCCACCAGACTGGGGCAGAAAATTTTCGTTGTTTTGTATGTTTGTTGTAAGCAGGCGCCCACCTGAAGAACAAGGGAATATCTTTTCAAATGCATCAAGCAGGCACCCACCTGAAGAACAAGGAAATATATTCCAAAGTACAGCAAGAAGGCACCCACCTGGAAAACAAGGGAAGTATAATACAACTCTTATCTCAAGATAACATTCAGTAACATCATGCACCCAGTTATCAAACTGGGGCAGAAAATTTTCTTTGTTTTGTATGTTTGTTGCAAGCAGGCACCCACCGGGAGAATAAGGGAATACTTTTTAAGCAATGGTAAGCAGGATCCCACCTGAAGAACAAGGGAATACTTTTTCAAGCAATGGTAAGCAAGAGCCCACCTGAAGAACAAGGGAATACTTTTTCAAGCAATCACAAGCAGGAGTCCACCCGAAGAATGGACACATATTTCAAAACATAGTCAAGGCAACAATCAAAATTTCATTGGAAGAATACAAGATGCAAGATTAAGGCAATACAAGAACACGAGATACCCGACATATATAGGATTTTCGTAAATCATAGGACATAGCTTAGACTAGCTTCTTTTTATCTTTACATGGTGTAATAAGGGGGTCAGCAAGCAATAACAGCAGCAACAACAGTGAAATCACAGCTTCATGGTAGTCCCAGCAACCAGACACTCCTGAACTACACTGACCTGATTCCTGTTTAGCCCGGGATATGTAGGCAACCTCTGAAGTAGGGTGCGGTCAAATGTTTTCAAAAATGCTTCACATGGAATATAAGAATGGGCAAAAATCCCTCATTACCGCTCACTTGTCTTTGCACGAAAACTCTTCGTGTTTCCGGGCAAAGAGGGGCAGCTGTGAGTACGTGGTTTTTGCCCTAAGCAAACTATTCCTAAAATACAAACAAAATAATTTTCATTATTTTTACAATTTTGCTGCATTTTTTGTGTTAATTAGTTGCCTAATAATTTATATTAAAAATAAAAAAAATATGCATATGCATTTGAATATTTAATTTTAATACTAATTCATTTTGGAAACAAATTAAAAAAATAATAATAAAAAATAACATTTTTAGTGTTTCAATTGAAAACTACTATAAAATAGATATTAAATAAATTTTAGAATCTAGTTAGTTTAACAATCAAATAAAATTAGAAAAATAAATAAAATTGAAAAAAAGAGAATATAAAATACAAAAATACAAAAGAAAAATACAATGCAAAAATACAAAATAAAAGGATTTGGAATAATAAAGAAATTGGGTTAATAATTATAAACCCAAATCAAATGTTCTAGCCCAAACAATATACCCGCCCAGGCCCAATATCTACCCGTTCAGCCCCAGATAACCCAAACGACACCGTTTTTAGCAATTCAATCAGGGCCATTGAAATGAGTTAATCTAACGGTTGAAGCCCAATTTTTTTTTTTTTTTATAAATGAAATGACGTCGCATTAGGACTTCAATCTGAGCCCTTGATCAAATTAACCCAACGGACAAAAGTTGAGCTCTCATTTAAACAAACGACGTCGTATAGTACCCAGGAAATCTTAGCCGTTCATTTTCTTTAATCCAACGGTAGGGGTCACTGGTCATGTTTAAATATGTATCGCATATACAAAAATATTAGAAAACATTTCAGGCTTCTTCTTCCCGTCTAACCTAGCCACCTCTATATTCTCTCAACAAACCCCGCCGGAACCCTACCGGCGGGAGACGCCATTGATGCCAATCAACTCGCCCTTAACACCATAGAAGCATCTCAACCTCCTCTTCCCACCCCTCTACTTCTTTTTCTTCGAATAAGTCCCCATCTTCTCGAATATTCAATTTAGTTTTGCCGGAACCCTTCCGCCGGCGAACATCACCTATGCTAATAGCCACCAAAATAACACCCCAGCCTCCTCATAAGACCCTCTTCCCATTCCCCTTTATGGTTTCCTTCGAATCTTGCCAGAAAGCTTCAAATATCAATTTTAAAGTTTTCCGGCCAAGATTCAAGGTATGCCGAAAATTTCCAAAATAACACGATGAACTCCTCTTCTCATCTTCTATCCTAATCCATAAACCTTTTCCTTCGAATCTTCTTCAAACTCGTCAAAATTCAAAGTTTGAGTTTTCTGATCAAGGATTCAAGCTCAAATCTTTATGATTTTTGACCATTACATCCTTAACCACATGTTTTCTTATGAAAACACATGGTTGGGGATGTTACTGGTCAAGAATCTCGAAAGATTTTATAAAAAATGGCTGGCTAGAGTTTTCATTACATCAGTGAATCCATGTCTTAACTCTTTTCTTCTGTTTTCATTTCTTTGTTTCTTCTTCATCCCTGTTATTGTTAGTTTTGGAATTCTTAAAATTGTATTAACCGTGAATTTTAGTCCTATTTGTTCTTCATTATTGATTTTGGGTAGTTTAAGTATAAATTAATGTTTCTCATGTTCTGATTAGCTTAATAATGGGTTGGCATTAGTCACTGTGTAATTATTATATATTTTTAATGATTGTTGGGCAATGTTTTCTTATTGTTAGTTGTTAATTCTGTTTTATGAGATTCTATTAGTAATTCAGTGATGATTTTTGATGATTCATTAGTATAATTAGTATGCAATTAATATCAGTGGGATTGAATTTTAGAATTTTTGGTACTATTTTGGTTATAGCTGTTTAAGATTAATAATCATAGTTAGTATAAAAAAATAAAGAAGAAGAAAAGAATTAGAAGCATTAATTTCAGAAGTAAAGTAGGGGCACTCTCGGAATAGCAAAGTAGTGTAATGGTAATTTTAGCTTAGTTGAAGAGCATTTTTGGGATATTAAAATGGGTTAGTAGTAATTTCAGCTTAGTTTCAGGGATATTATAGGTATTGAAATGGGTAGTTTAGCAATTATTAAAATGAAGTGAGGGTAGAAAAGGAAATTCAAAGGGGTAAGAACATGGTAGATGCAACTAGAACCTTCTAGAATGGGTTCTAGTGTAAGTTTAAATAAAGAAAGTGTAGTAACTTGTTTAACTAGTCAAAAAAGGGAGGACCAATCTGAAAATATTAGAATTGAATTTCCCTCCAAATTCTTACTCTATAAATTCAATTTCTGCCTTAAATAAGAAGTTTTGAAACCCTAGAAAATTCCCCAAAGATATTTGTCAATTCCAGATCTAAAATTAAGATTTTCAGATCACAATCTTTTCTTTTGCAATCTGAATTCATGTCAAAAATTCAAAAACAATAAGAAAAATCAGTAGAAAACCAACAAAAATTATTGTTGCATTAGGTTGATTTCTAGTTTTAGTAATCTAAGTTCATCCCCAAGTTCAATCTGTTATAGCCAAGGTCCAGAAGCATTTCTAATTGGTTTCGAAGCAGTTTTGAATAAAATTGGGACAATTTCGGATCAGATCAGATGATGTGTTGCTAGACGAGTTTTTAGGTTCAATTCGAAGGTTATTTAGGTGTGTTCAAATCTATTTTGGATCGATTTATTTATCTTGCTGATTTTAAAAAACAATTCTGCAAATCTGAAGTGATTTTTGGATTGAAATTGGAGTATAATTGAGGCTATTTTTTTTGCTCAAATTGATGCTGCCTGCACCTATTGTTTCAGCTGACTTTCCCTTGTTGAAATCCTATTCCAGGTACACTGCTTTGAAACATTCTGATGTAACTCTGAGTTTGAAGTTGCAATAAAAATGCATTCATGAGTTGGCTGCTTGATGATGTGCACTCATTTGGACGGTTACTCGTCATTGTAGATAGATTGTATTGAAGTAGTTTAATCTAGTTTTTGCTTGATGTGTATAACGTGGATTGTTAACTAATGGATTGTATATTTGGACTGTTTTTATAGCATGTTTGGATTACATTGATGTCTGATTTGTAATAATATGTTAGCAAATATTCAGAATCTTTTTTGTAGTAATGTGGTAGATTACTAATCTAAAATGATTGCAGTCAATTTAATATGTAAAAGAAGAGTTGGAAATAGTTCGTTAATCTCATTTGTTTAAATTTTGTTCAATTATATTTTTGGTTGTTGAAAATTAACAAAAAATATGAAGTAACTTCAAAAATGTTTAAGTCTCCTAGCATATTAACGAAATTCCAGTGGTTCAGTTGTGAATTCATAGGTTATTGGAATATTGATTTAATAACAATAGTTAAAATTTATTAAAAATGATATGTTAAGTGTTAACAGAATCACTTGAGGTTTTAGTAAGCAAAAACTTTATTTGCCTTATTGTTAATTGCTGAAAGTATTCATAAGAAATATTAATAGTCAATTAAATTGTAAATTTATCAGTTCCATGGGGTTTCGATCTTTTGACCTCTCTTAGGTAGCTTATTAGTGCTATTTGTCTGGGCTGGTCTTGAGGCCCAAAGGAAAAACAACATCATTCACGGATTTTTGGGCCACTGGTTCTAGGTCCAAGACTGTTGAATTTAATTAAAAATCAAAAGTCCCAAATATAATAATATTAAAATATATATATAAATAATTAGGAATATGGAAATTAATCCATAGTTATGAAATTGGTTCTTGAATTAGGTAGCAGGTTTAAGCTAAAAGGTTTTACCCTTTTGTTTGAATTCGGACTTGAATTCAAGATTTAAATTTATGATTGTGGATTAAATGATCCTCTAGAGACAAAACAAAAGTAAGAAAAATAGAAAATTTAGCTACTTTAGTTTGTCCTTTAATAAATAAAATGAGACGAGCCTCGCCAAAGAAATATACAAATTGCGGTGCCCTCATTAATTACTTAATTCAAAAAATGTTTAGTATTCGGGACGGGCCGTTTAGCAAATTTCACGGCCTTCCCAAAAGATAACATACGTTAGTCGATTTAGGCGCGCTTTTAATAAACCTTACCTTCCTAAATACGGGTGTGCATTTCATGCGACCCAAATCCAAATCCAAAAATGTTGAATAAGATTGTGTCGAGGATCCAGGTGCATTTCATGTGACGTGATCCAAAAACATGTTCTTAAACGACGTTCATCTTCTTAAATAAAAATAATTGACAAAAAGTGGTAATTAATTATAAAAATTGCACTATAGGTTTAACATGTATAAAATCAAACTTAGCCAAATATAGCAGTTGAGCGACCGTGCTAGAACCACGGAACTCGGGAGTGCCTAACCCCTTCTCCCGGGTTAACAGAATTCCTTACCCGGATTTCTGGTTCGCGACTGTTAAACAGTGTAAAACCCTTCTTCGATTCGGGATTCAAATCGGTGACTTGGGAATCTTAAATAAAAACGGATCCCGTTTTGATTGTCCTTAAAGTGAAAAAACTCCTTTCTTTATTATATCCCTTCCCGGGACGTAGTAAAAGCCCAAAGTCGTAAAAGCTTAATCGTGAAAAATGAGGTGTGACATTGGCATTTTTGGTTGAGGTCCTGGGGGCCTCGGGGTGAGTTTGGATGGTTAAACAGAGAGTTTGGAGTTTATTGCAGGTTTGAAGTTTGCTGGTTCTGTCATTTCCGCATCTGCGGAAAAGGGAACGCATAGGCGGTTCCGCAGATGCGGCTTGGTGGTCGCAAAAGCAGTTCTGAGGGCCTGGGCAATTTCTGCATAAACGGAGAAGTTTCCGCAAAAGCGGACATCGCATATGCGATTTTGGACCGCATAAGCGGTCTGGGCATTTTTGGGAGAAACCGCAGAAGTGGTTGAGGAACCGCAAAAGCGGTGACTGCAGAAGCGGAAATTAGAGCGCAGAAGCGAAAAGGTCTAGCAAATTAAGTTAAGTCTTCTTTGCGAATTTTGAAGGAGAAAACATTTTGGACTTTGGACTGAGGCGATTTTTAGGCGATTTTGAAGAGGGTTTCGAGAGTCTTCATCAGGTAAGGATTCTTGGTCTTAGATTATGTTGTTATGGTGTAAAAATATGGATTAACACTGAAAATCCAAGGGAATTAAGGCTAAAAATGGAGGTTAGGGCTTGAAATTTGAAAGAGTTTAAACTAGTGATTTGAGGGGCCAAATGGACTCCCATTTTTGTGAATTTGGTATGTATGAACTCGCGGCGGGATAAGGAAGCCGGTGATGTTAATTTTATAATTTTTTGAGACGTCGGCCCGGGGCTTGGGTTTTGCCAACTTCGCTTTTTTGGGTATTTTTCGAGTTCTTTCGGTTGGGTTATATCCCCTTAGCCCATTGTAATGTATTCGTTGTGGTTTTGGCTAGATTCGACGCGCGAGGAGGTCGATACGAGAGAAAAAGGCATCGCAGAGTAGTATTTGGCCGGCTAGAGGTGAGTAATAGATGAAAATGCTGTTCCGAGGGTTTGAAACCCCGGACTTTCACATCGTAACGCTATACTGAGGCGTGACACGCATTCCACGTCGAGTGCGCGATCGTTTACTATTGGGGATTGTGACTTAGTCCATCCCGGGTGATATTTATACTATACTGGTGACTGATTCACATATTTTATTGATGTTATTTGGGCTTGTTTCCATGTTTGGGGCCTTGTGCCGACTTATAGAATCCTCCGGGGATTGACATTACTGTTTTAGCATATTTTGCATATCATTCGAACCCAGTCCAAGGTTTTAATATCTGTTTTGCAACCTCAGCCATATTTCTAAGTTTTGAAAACTCAAATGATACATAAAATGTTATTTCGGGCTGAGAACTATTGTTTTATAAATGCCCAAGGGGCTTATGATGTTTTCTGTACTGATTATGGGTGGCTCGGGCTACGCGCCGCAGCAGTGACTTTGTGGTGACAATGGCACTGTGTGATGTGACTTGAAACATTATGGGTGGCTCAGGCTGCGCGCAGCAGCAAGAACTTGGAACAATGGTAGCAATGGAACTATATAATGTAAATGGGTTAGGTAACAATGACTGACCAGGATTTGATTGATTCCACGAGATGACTTGATATTGCGCTTGGGCTGTAGGAGCCCCTCCAGAGTCTGTACACACCCCCAGTGAGCGCCATCGACGTTAAATGATTATGGGTGGCTCCAGCTGCACGCCGCAGTGAGTACTTGAATGTACCATCATATACATTGCATTGCATTCATGCATTTGTATTCTTATTTGTTGTTCAGCCATTCAGTTCCATACATTGCTGTATATTTGAATTGTATCTTACTTTGTGTATTTACTCTGTTTTCTTATCTTCGGACTGTATTTATTTTTATTACTCACTGGGTCAGAGTACTCACTTTACTCCCTGCACCTTGTGTGCAGATCCAGGGCATTCACAGGTCGAGTGAGCTTTGACTAGAGGTCCAGGGGCATTCTCCGGGAGTACTCGAGGTAGCTGCATGGAGTTCGCAACCGAAGATTCTCCCTTCTATCTCTATCTTTACATTCTGTATTTCTAACTTTTAGACAGACTTGTATTAGGACTATAACTCTGTATTTAGAGGCTCATGATCGTGACACCGGGTCCATAATGGGCTGTATCTGGTATTTTTTTAAACTTCCGTATTTCTTCAACATGTTCTGGTATTTAATGTAAATGGCTTATTGATTCTCTGTCCTGTTAAGTGGGATAAGTGTTGATAAATGGTCGGGCTTGCCTAGTAGTGTGTTGGGCGCCATCACGACCGGGTTGGGGTCGTGACAAGTTGGTATCAGAGCCTAGGTTACTTGGTCTCGCGAGTCATGAGCCGGTTTAGTAGAGTCTTGCGGATCAGTGCGGAGACGTCTGTACTTATCCTCGGGAGGCTGCAGAACCTTTAGGAAAATTTCATATTCTTGGAATTCCTATCGTGCAACTTTGTTGATCCGACAACTAAATTTTGTTTATTCTATTCTCTCGCAGATGGAGAGGACATGCGCTACTGGACGTGGCGGACGACCACCATTACCATCTACTGAGGCCACCAGAGGCCGGGGATGCGGTCGTGGTCGAGGCAGAGTCACAGGGGTAGCACCTGTTGACCCACCAGTTGCCCCAGTGCAGGATCAGGCTGCAGCTGTAGAGACTCCAGTAGCACCTGCTCAGGCACCAGCTGTGCCTATTGTAATTCCGGGTCTTCAGGAGGCCCTAGCTCAGATTCTATCGGTTTGCACTGTCCTGGCTCAGGCAGTCTCAGCCACTACTACCGCAGCTACTTCTTAGACCGGGGGTGGTCATTAGACCCCCGCTGCTCGCACACCTGAGCCGGTAGTGCAGGGATTGCAGACACCAGAGGCACCCCCAGTTCAGGAGGTTACCCTAGTTCAGCCGGTTGCACCGGTTTAGGATGTTATGCTTCCAGTTATGCCAGACGATGAGCAGCGTCGTCTTGAGAGGTTCAGCAGGCTTTCGCCTCCTACTTTCAGTGATGCTATGGCGAGGATGCCCAAGGTTTTCTCGACAAGGGTCGACGGATGCTGCAGACAGCAGGGATATTGGAGACTATCGGTGTATCATTTACTACTTTTCAGTTCACAGGAGCAGCCTTCACCTGGTGGGAGGCATATGAGCAACGTAGGCCGGTACCGGAGAACTTCTGTTTTATGGCCAAGCGATGTCACGACCCGAACCCCGGTCGTGATGGCGCCCAACACCTTGTTAGGCAAGCCCGACCTTTAGAACATTCTCAAACCCAAGTTACAATGCTTCTTATCAGTTATTAAATTTGAAATATCTATTAAGCAAGATCTCAGTCTGTGATAGTAATAAAAACTGTGGGGAGACCACAATAATATCAAAACAACCCATATCAGATCTGGCGTCACAAGTCAGAGCCTCTAGATACAACTGAGCAACATCCTATACATGTGAAAGTCTAGGTGCGTAAGTAAAAGAAAAGACAATCGGAGAAATCGGGTCATGCGGACGCCAGGCAGCTAAGACGGGGTTTTTAACCCCAGGTATTCCTTATTTAGAGTGAAAATTTCTAAGACCGGTTCATATTATGTTTTACAGTTAAGGATATGACTGAGAGTATGTTTTCAAGAGGTAAAGTGAGGTCAGTTAGCTCAACATGCTCCTTAAGGGTTCTACATATCGGCACAAGGCCCCAAATGTGGCAACTAGCCCCAAATATACGGATATAAGCTCAGTCTCAGTCATAAGTACAATAGAGTAGCCAATCGGGATTGACCGAGTCCAAATCCCTAGCAATAACCTCACCACGCTCATCATACGACGCGTATCTCATCTCAACATAGAACCACATAGTGCAAATACGGGGTGTCAAACCCTTAGTACATCATTCATAACCATTACTCACCTCAAGCCGGCCGAAATCCTAGATCGCCTTGCACTTCCCTCGCAAATAGACCTCCTCGAGTGTAGAATCTGGACAAAACCACAAGGAATACGTTAAAATAAGCTAATGGGACCTGACCCAATTGAAAGAACTCGAAAAACACCCACAAACACGAAGTTGGCAAAACCCGAGCCCCGGGCCCACTTCTCGAAAAATTATGAAATTCACATCACCAGATTCCTTGTCTCGCCACGAATCCGTACATATATAATTCATCAAAATCGGAGTTCAAATGCCCCTTCAAATTCCAAATTTATATTCTAAAATCCAAGCCCTAGTTTCTTCAATTTTTACCCAAATTTCTAAGAATTAAAGGATGAATCTTCAATAAAATGGTGTTTCTAGGCCACGAGACTTACCTCCCATCAATTCCCTTCAAAATCCCCTTCAATTTGTACCAAAGAGCTCTTAAGGTGGATCAAAAATGGTGGAAAATGGCTAAACCTCGTGGATGAAATGTTATAAAAAGACCACTGTTCGCCCAGTTATTTCCTCTATGCGATCGCAGCCCCAGGCCCGCGATCGCGAAGCACAAATTCTCCATGACCCAAAATTACTCTACGCGAACGCGACGTTGGCCATGCGAACGCATTGACTTGTCTTCCAAAGCTACACGATTGCGTCCCTTATGATGCGAACGCATAGTACATTTCCGCAGACCTATGCGAACGCGAGCCCCAAGCTGCGAACGCAAAGAACAAAAACTCAGGCTCCCAAAAACCTTCTATGTGATCGCGTCCTTACCCTCGCGATCGTAGTGAACAATTTCTCACTGCTACAGCTGCTGGAATTTCTGCAATTTTACCAAGTCTCAAACTTCCCGATAGACCATCTAAAACTCACCCGAGGCCCTCGGGACCTCAACCAAAATTACCAACATATCCCATAACATCATACGAACTTATTCCAATCATCAAAACAACACAAAAATCCTCAATTCACCACGGATTCAAGCTTAAGTTTATCAAATTCTTCCGAAACTCACATTCGATCAAAAACCCGACCAAACGACGTCCGAATGACATGAAATTTTGCACACATATCCAAAATCACCTAACGAAGCTACTGAAACTCTCGAAATTCCATTCCGACCCTCAGATCAAAATCTCACCTATCAACCGGAATCCGCCAAAATTCAAACTTCGCCAATTCAAGCCTAATTCTACACCAGATCTCCAAATTCAATTCTGATTGCACTCCTAATACAAATCAACATCCAAAGCTAACCGAACCACCGGAACTCACACTCGAGCCCTCTAACTATATAGTCAACTTCCGGTTGACTTTTCCAAAACAAGCTTCCTTCCAAGAGGCTAAGTGCCTCATCTCCAACTAAAACCAATCCAACTCTTCCCGATCAACTCAAATACTGATATTAAATCATAGAGGTACATAATATGGAGGAAACAGGGTGGTAACTCACGTGACGACGGTCCGGGTTTTCACAAGCGACCTTTTATATTTTTCTATACAAAATTTAAAATATTACAAAGGATTTTTACAAGGGGAGTGGAGAGAGAAACTAGAGAGGGGAGAGCGTTGGCTGATGGCTAATGTCTTAGCTAATGCCTGAATCCTTATAAGCTAAAATGATCCTTATATAATGGATCAACTAAGAATAAAACAAAATTACAACAATATTGGCCGACATAATAATTACACTCGTCGCCGACAAGATAAAAAGAAAAATCCTACATAATTACAAACGGACGAAACTACTTTATTAAAGTAGATTCCCTTCAATAACGGAGGGTCCCGTTACATTATTAAAGTTAACTTTATTAAAGTTGTTTGTCTTCATTACCCCAATAATTCATTTGCGGGGCCTTCAATAATTCAAATTTTTCCTTTTCCTTTTTTTTTCCTTCTTGTCTGAAGATTCTTCAGCACTTTCCTTCAATTTTGCAAGGAAATCTTCTATCTCATTTATATTAACTTCTGTTCCCGAGGTGCCTTGAGCTTCCCCTGCTACACATTCTTCTTCATCGGAAGTATTATCCAGAGAAGCCATGGATCTATCGTCACTAACTTCTGTTCCGAAATTTTTTGCTAAATCTTTCTTTATTTCCTCAAAGTATGAAGCGAGGATTTCTTTCTTGGAGAGAGCTCCTTTATTCATTTGAAGACTTTTAGTAAACATCTCGAAAGGACTTAATTTGTCCCCTGCAGTATCTGCTCTATCTAATTTCACATATGTGTCTATCTTGGTCTGAATTTGTTAAATTAATTATTCACCAAATAGTTTGCCTTGGGTGTCTGTCTGGAGTAATTTGGTCCAGAACTTATTATAAAAAATTCTATGAAGGCAAGGAATCCCTTCAACCAATTTGAACATCCCATTTCATTATCCAAGGGATTAAAAATTCTATAAAGAAATACATTAATGCAGTTCCATCATAAAAGATATTATCTTTTTGTAATGAAATAATCTTGGGAGATACGTCTACCCATTGAGTATATAAACATTTAAATAAAGGAGGAAATATTTCCAATGATGGACCATATAATTTTCACCATTTAAAAAAACAATTTGGAATTTGTTGACTGTACATATTAGAACAGAGTTTAATAAACCAAGAGTGTTTCCTATTAGGATTCTCATAAAGGAAAGTTTTATTAAAACTTTCTATATAGTCCCAATAATTAAATTTAACTGAGACTTTTTGTTCAGGATGAGTATATTCTCGATGTCAAGACCCCAATCCCGGTCATGATGGCGCCCAACACAATTGCTAGGCAAGCCCGGCCAATTAACACTCACAATCCAATCTATATCCCATTACCAGTTTATTGCATTTAATTTAACAGTTTAACAAGTCCATTAACCAAATAATTTAGATAGAGACAGTATGAAACACTGTCATAACAAACATCTCCCAAAGACCTGCGGTCATGAGTCTAGAGCCTCTAAAATAACAAAATAATACATCCTCAGTAATACTGATGTTCTAAAATGCGGAAATAGTAAAGGGATAGGGGAGGAGTCGGGTCCTGCGAACGTCAGGAAGCTACTTCGACAACTCATGAGTAGCTCTGAAGCAACAAATAGCTCAACTATGCTCCCGGGACACCTGAATCTGCACACGTGGTGCAGGAAGTAAAGTGAGTACTTCCAACTCAGTGGTAATAAGAGTAAATAATAACTGAGCGGCAATAAATCACGTAAGAATACTCCATCATGCTATATAGTACAGTACAACCTTTTGAACAAAATAGTAAAACGTGAAAATCCTTTAGAAACATCTAGCTCAGTTTAAAAATCTCTTTTGAAAATATTCTTTTTCCAACAGTAAGCATATGAATGAGATATCAGGTAGTGCAAGTCCGCACATAAGTCAGCCCCTCGGGTACAACAATCTATTTATAAATAACACCAGGGTATCTGGTACATAGTGCAAGAAATAGCATGGATGCCAATGATATGAGAGTGCTAAATGTCATGCCATGTAGTACAAACAGGAATCAATGCGTGAATGCAATGCAATGCACATGACCGCTGTGGCATACAGCCCGATCCATTTGGGTACCCGCGCACACTGTGGGGGTTCAGACTCCGGATGGGCTCCTACAGCCCAAGCGCAATATCATTGATATCAATGTCACACTGTTGCGGCGCGCAGCCCGATCCATGCACAGTCTAGAAATGCACATAAGCCCCTTGGGCAATAGCAAAATAGCAGTTCTCAACTCAAAACGTCAGTAAAATATCACTTAAGTTTTTAAATCTTAGAAAGATGGATGAGTTTGCAAAACAGTATTTAGAACCTTGGACTGAGATCAAATAATATGCAACGTAATGCAAAAACAAAAATAGTGATATCAATCCCTGAAGGATTCAAATTAATCGGCACGAAGCCTAAAACATGGCAATCAGCCCAAATCATCATAGCATCATGTAGTTTTCAGTCAATCACGCAGTAAAATCAACAACCGGGACGGAACAAGTCACAATCCCCAACGGTGCTCTACCCCACACTCATACCTGGCGTGCAAGTCACCACAATACGGCACTATGATGTGCAAATCCGGGGTTTCAAACCCTCAGGATATCATTTACAAGTTGTACTCACCTCAAACCGGTGAAATCTCTAGCTCGCGACGCCTTTGCCCCTCAATTCAGCCTCCACGCGCATCGAATCTAACCAAAATCAGAGTGAATGCATTACAATATGCTAAGGGAACAATACCCAATCGAAAAATATCAAGAATTTCGAAACTAGCAAAACCCGAGCCCTGGGCCCGCTTCTCGAAAAATAATAAAACTTACATTACCGGATTCCTCGTCTCTCCACGAGTCCATACATACCAAGAACTCCCAAATCCGAGGTCAAATGACCTATCAAATTCCAATTCGAAATATTAAAACTCAAGCCTCAGCTTTACCCCTTTTTAATGAATTTCCTTGTTAATTCTACAATAAACATGAATAATTAGGCCAAGGAACTTACCTCTAATCATTAACCCTTGAATCCCTCTTAAAAATCGCCTCCAAGCTCTCAAAATCGCTCCACAATGGAGCAAAAATGACATAAGCTCGCGGATGAATTAATGATATAAACCGTTCTGCCACAGCGGTTTTTTCGCTTCTGCGGTTCTCAAAACCGCTTCTGCGGTATCGCTTCCACGTCCAAATATCCGCTTCTGCGGTTTTCACTTAAATTTACCCACGACTGCTTATGCGATAAGAAACTCGCTTCTGCGGATCCCCAAGTCCGCTTCTGCAGCCAAAAGTCCGCTCCTGCGGACACGCTAATACGGACCAGGTTCCGCTTCTGCGAAACTTCATAACCCATACCAACATCGCTCCTGTGCTCCCTTACCCGCTTCTGCAGTCCATTTCTGCAGAAGCGGAAATACCAGATGACAGAAAGCACAGACCTGAGGCAGCTTCAAAAACTCTCGTTTTTAACACTCGATCTTACCCCGAGGCCCCCGGGACCTCAACCAAAAGCACAGACATGATCTAATACCCTATCCAAACTTGCTAGAATCATCAAATCACTATAGTTAACATCAAAATCATCAAATTTCACCAAATTAATGCCTAAGTTTCTTAAAAACTTCCGAATTGCACATTCGATCAAAAATCCGACCAAACGATGTCCGAATGACCTAAAAATTTGCAGACATATCCAAAATCACTTAACGAAGCTACTGCAACTCTCGGAATTCCATTCTGACCCTCGAATCAAAATCTCACCTATCAACCGGAATTTGCCAAAAATTCAATCTTCGCCAATTCAAGCCTAATTCTACACCGAGCCTCCAAAATCAATTCCGATCGCACTCCTACGTCACAAATCATCCCCCGAAGCTAACCAAATCACCAGAATTCACATCCGAGCCTTCTAACTATATAGTCAACTTCCTATTGACTTTTCCAAAACAAGCTTTATTCTAAGAGGCTAAGTGCCTCATTCCGAATTAAAACCAATTCAATTCTGTCTGATCAACTCAAATACTGACATTGAAACATAGAACAACATAATATGGGGGAAACGGGGCGGTAACTTACGTGACAACGGGCCGGGTCGTTACATCCTCCCCAACTTAAACAAACGCTTGTCCTCGAGCGTACCCAGAGTTGTCCTAGAAGCCAACCAATAGCTAAATGACCTTACCAAGCATATACCTGGGGTGATCCCTCATCACCCTATCTCTTATAGGTCCGAAAACACGACACGGCTTAAATTACCCAATCCAGTCTAGCCCATAATTCACAGAAATACTTTTTCACTTCTGAAACCATCAATACGATCAAACCTCACACCTATACTTTGAATAGTCCCGAACCAGCTGTAATAACACATACTCGCAACCTCAAATGAAATCACATGATATACCACATAATCCAGCACCTGAAATGATAACTTCTATTCACAGCAGTTGTCCACAACAACCATATACCGATAAAAACCTCTCAATAGCTAAAGCCCCATTCCAAAACTTCATATCCTATCAATGATAATGAAACAAACAGCAAACCGTAACCATTTCTCATATCAACCACTCATAAAATCACTCCCTTTTTGACTAATACCACAACAGATTTCCGAAATCATACTCAAAATCAGAACCTCACGTCATTATTCAGAATAAATTCAAACCTCGATATTATTCTTCCAACAAGCTGTAATCAAATCTGTTCGTGTCCATTAATGTCTCAAACGATCACCTCGAATTCAGCGCACCACTCTGGTGATTTGACACCTCATCACAGGCCTAAGCCCAAACTTGCATAATCCACGCACCAATGATGGGCGGTCTGAACATACTCAAATCATGACAAATGACTCAAACGAAATAGCTATAACTCAAACTCCTTGGTGCCATCACAACACAAGGTTGGGACCCCATCCCACATCATAGAAATAGAATACAT
This sequence comes from Nicotiana glauca, assembly GCA_026770625.1. Classification (NCBI taxonomy): domain Eukaryota; kingdom Viridiplantae; phylum Streptophyta; class Magnoliopsida; order Solanales; family Solanaceae; genus Nicotiana; species Nicotiana glauca. The sequence continues at coordinate 25,137 of MU668235.1, forward strand.
GAACCTTCCCCGAAGGGTCCAATCTCTTCGTAGCCTCGCTACAATGCGCAATCTTTTCCAAACACTGTTACACATGAAGCACCTCAAGTCACCATGCTCAAAATAGACAGCCACGCACAGATTGATGTCTGAAACCAAGCAGTCCATCACACCCACGGTGAAGTAAGTAATATACATCATTCAATCCTGAAAGGACACAACCGATTCTCCATTCGCCGAGCAACACCCAATACGAACTTTCCTCGGAAACCAAGAAGCAAGACATACCAAGTAACATATGGAAAACTATTCTCAACATCACACTATTACGGCGTGCAACCCGATCGTGATAACATACCCGTGGTGGCGTGCCACCCGATCCATACAAATATCTCACATAGGGAGATGCACATTGATCCAAATTTGCTCATTATAACAAAATACCGAGCGCATAACAATATCTACATATAGCCTTATAAGCTACAAAACTCAAGCACAATCCAAAAATCATAATGCCTCACAGCACCAAAAAAGCATCTTATAGATCTCCCCAGATCACTAACAAGCTCAATAACGAGAGATTAAACCTATCCCTCAACAATACATACCAGGGCCAACCAAGCCATCTCAATCTGAATACGCAGCCACATCGGCCTGCCAACGAACTCAATGCCAAGAAGCCTGAAGCTGCTCCTTCCACTTTTTTATAACTCTTGCTGGAGCCGTACATTACGGTGCCCGATACCAAATCAATACCGAAATCCACAATCTCGCCCGGCGACATGTCCGTCCATAAGGAACGCACCCGAAAAATTCCCTCAATACCGGAACTGAATCAGTGGTAGAAACCACTATACTGACATCCGTCACAAAGGCCCAATAAGGAAAGCAATCCTTCCCAAGCGTTCGCTGATCTTTGGAATACCAACCACTCTGCTATAACATAATCCGATGCACCTCGCCATGCAATCGATGGCATTTTCTGACATAGCCCATAGCACAATAGTCTAGAATAACTCACATTGCGACAAACAGTCTACAACTCAGCATCATATACAAAATCTAACATACCAACAAAGAAGGACCCACTCGGGCCTCCAATCCCAATAGCCGCTAACGGTACTATTACACACTATCCATAACCACTACATAGCCTGAACATGAGAACTCCCAGTCTCCAGCTCCACATAGCACACAAATTACCACGCCTGATCCAAATTTCTGCAGTATAAATACAAAATAACCCTCGAGTACCCAGTCATTCTTTGAAGATATTCTAAAATTCTCCTGTGCCATCAAACACACTTAGATATCAACAATCGATCTAACAAGAAAAATGTCGCAACACTACCGAAGTGCCATCAACTAAATTACATTACCCTTTTTCTGAAACATATACCCTTGTCAAATCACTATGATTAGCAACACTGCTTCCTTAGTCATATGAGGATCATTCACCCTAATCCTCTGAAGATCGATTCTTAAATCACCTGCAGTTGCCCGTGCTGCTTAACAATTTAATGACTTTCCATTCCGAACTGAACCGAACCTAACACACATAAATCCCAATCCTCCACAACATATCGCATATACCATACCACACTAGGATAACATGAGGACTTTTATCTCTCTTACGTGCTACAGACATCGACGCACTCAACTAGTCAAGAACTTTCATTGATCCCATTTAGAAGAAAAATAATTACACACTCCATGCTTCGCATACCCATAGGAAATATACTCATCTTCAAAACACGGTAAAACCCAACAAGAACATCTCTGCCAACTCTATTTGTACAAGCTAAACTGCCAAGGCTGAATCCTTCTATCTAAACCGAGCTGAGAAAGATGTAAAAACTCAAGAGCATTGCTGCAAATTGCATGTAAAAGCCCATTACTTCGAACACATACAAAGAATTAATCATATCTTTACCATACCGATTCAGTCTATTATCAAGCTATTACTTCTATCAAATTTATCTTTTTATTCATCATCCACTTGATATTTCTCCCTTGCTGTAGCATCGCAATGCCTCAATCCAGGCTCACAACAGGAAATTCGAACGTAAGACCACACTGTCTAAGACCCATAAGCCACTAATTACTCTCTCAATGCTTCCCAGAAATACCACGTTCCAGAATACTTTACTTGAAGAACTTCTTGCGAATCGGAATTTGTTACATTATTTCCCAGATACTGATTCATAGAATCCCATAATTAGCATAAGATACCACAAGTCTTGATCTCTTCCTAATGGAAACACAGTCTCTAGCCACATACACTACCTTAGACACCTGATGATTACATGCAAAAATCTCGAACACAATAAAACCATTCTCGAGAGTCATTCACTCCTATTCCAACTGCAATTTACCTGACTTAACGAACATAACCACTCATTCCTTATTAGCACTCTGACACTGAAGGATATGACCTCATTCCAATACAAACGAACATCTTCCTTCTCTATACACTGAGCATTCTTTATCAGCCACAGCTCAAGACATCCTAATATTTCCTCACATCTACGAAGCACCATATAACCTTTATCAAAATTTTTGCTTCACTCGTGCCATTCTCGGCTCATTACTGAAACCAGGACTGATCTGCCAGCATATCTAGAAAAGGAACTAACATAGCACATAACCGTGCAATCAGCTAATCAACCGCAACCTCCCCAACTTGGCTCAGAGTCACCTATCAGGACACATTTAATAACCCATAATACTTTTACTCTAATGATGACACAATATTATAGTGAGATTAAACTCAAATCATCTACTAGTTTATGAAAACACAGATCCTCGGATACTTAAATCCTCTACAAACCTCGCATTAATTCCCACATCAGCTGAGTCCACTCTCTTAAGCGACTCGAATTTATCAAGTTCAACATGTAACCTTCAATTACACGTGAGATCTTCTAACAGTATACATAATAATCATACCCCTTAAGAATACTCCGCAGGAGATATCCCACCTGCTTCACATCGATTTAATATTTCAGCACACCTTCCACCATCATAGACATAACACATCCATTATGTCTTCCTGATTCTGAACTCATATCGCCATACGTAGTGTACTTCACTTCCCAAGTAGGAGACACGAAAATATTCTTCACGCGCCCATATTCGGGCTACACATCAAACCACAATAGGAAACGAATCACTTAACAGTTCATCTATTCTCCCGCAGACTCCTTCGTCACTACCAAGTCATATAATAACATCTCACAGTACTAACATACTCATCACATGAATACCAAACCACCATTCCGGCTAATAGCGACAATACCGAACATATAAGTTTCAAACACTTGCTCACATGATCATCACCTCAGTGCTCCAGCCATAGGCAAGATCCGACCTCAAGTCCTCAAGACTGGCCCAACATCGAACTCACGGGATCACATCTCGCCCCTCGATCGGGGAATCACAAGCCATCAGGGCACTTATAATACCAAGCGCTCATGTGCGTATACAGACGTGTGGAAAGAGTTTCAAGAGTTATATCTCAAGCAGAATCAAGTACGCACGATAAGAATTCCAAGAAAGTGAAGTTTTCCTAAAGGTTCTGCAGCCTCTCGAGGATAAATACAGACGTCTCCGTACCGATCTACGAGACTCTACTAACTGGCTCATGACTCATGAGGCCTAGTAACCTAGGCTCTGATACCAACTTGTCATGACCCCAATCCCGGTCGTGATGGCGCCCAACACAATTGCTAGGCAAGCCCGACCAATTAACGCTCACAATCCAATCTATATCCCATTACCAGTTTATAGCATTTAATTTAAGAGTTTAACAAGTCTATTAACCAAATAATTTAGATAGAGACAGTATGAAACACTGTCATAACCAACATCTCCCAAACACCTAGGGTCATAAGTCTAGAGCCTCTAAAATAAAAAAATAATACATCCTCAGTAATACTGATGTTCTAAAATGCGGAAATAATAAAGGGATAGGGGAGGAGTCGGGTCCTGCGAACGTCAGACAGCTACCTCGACAACTCCTGAGAAGCTCTGAATACACAAATAGCTCAACTATGCTCCCGGGACACCTGAATCTGCACACGTGGTGCAGGCAGTAAAGTGAGTACTTCCAACTCAGTGGTAATAAGAGTAAATAATAACTGAGGGGTAAGAAATCATGTAAGAACACTCCATCATGCTATATAGTACAGTACAACCTTTTGAACAAAATAGTATAACGTGAAAATCCTTTAGAAACATCTAACTCAGTTTAAAAATCTCTTTTAAAAATATTCTTTTTCCAACATTAAGCATATGAATGGGATATCAGGTAGTGCAAGTCCGCACACAAGTCAGCCCCTCGGGCACAACACTCTATTTACAAATAACACCAAGGTATATGTTACACAGTGTAAGAAATAACATGGATGCCAATGATATGAGAGTGCTAAATGTCATGCCACGTAGTACAAATAGGAATCAATGCATGAATGCAATGAAATGCACATGACCGCTGCGGCATACAGCCCGATCCATTTAGGTACCCGCGCTCACTGTGGGGGTTCAGACTCCGGAGGGGCTCCTACAGCCCAAGCGCAATATCATTGATATCAATGTCACACCGCTGCGACACGCAGCCCGATCCATGCACATAAGCCTCTTGGGCAATAGCAAAATAGCAGCTCTCAGCTCAAAACGTCAATAAAATATCATTTAAGTTTTCAAATCTTAGAAAGATGGCTGAGTTTGCAAAACAGTATTTAGAACCTTGGACTGAGATCAAATAATATGCAATGTAATGCGAAAATAGTTATATCAATCCCTGAAGGATACAAATTAATTGGCACGAAGACCAAAACATGGCAATCAGCCCAAATCATGATAGCATCATGTAGTTTTCAGTCAATCACGCAGTAAAATCAACAACCGGGACGGGCCAAGTCACAATCCCCAATAGTGCTCTACCCCACGCTCAAACCTGGCGTGCAAGTCACCACAATACAGCACTATGATATGCAAATTTACGGTTTCAAACCCTCAGGATATCATTTACAAGTATTACTCACCTCAAACCGGTGAAATCTCTAGCTCGTGATACCTTTTCCCCTAAATTCGGCCTCCACGCGCATGGAATCTAACCAAAATCAGAGCGAATGCATTACAATATGCTAAGGGAACAATACCCAATCAAAAAATATCAAGAATCTCGAAACTAGCAAAACCCGAGCCCCGGGCGCGTTCTCGAAAAATTATAAAACTTACATTACCGGATTCCTCATCTCACCACGAGTCCGTACATACCAAGAACTCCCAAATCCGAACTCAAATAACCTATCAAATTCCAATTTAAAATATTAAAACTCAAGCCCTAGCTTTACTTCTTTTTAATGAATTTCCACCAATTTCCATGTTAATTCTACCATAAACTTGAATAATTAGGCCAAGGAACTTACCTCCAATCATTAACCCTTGAATCCCTCTTCAAAATCGCCTCCAAGCTCTCAAAATCGCTCCACAATGGAGGAAAAATGACATAAGCTCGCGGATGAATTAATGATATAAACCCTTCTGCCACAACGATTTTTTCGCTTCTGCGTTTCTCAAATCCGCTTCTGCGGTATCGCTTTCGCGTCCAAATATCCGCTTCTGCGGTTTTCACTTAAATTTCCCCAGGACCATTTTTGTAACAAGAAACTCACTCCTGCAGATCCCCAAGTCCGCTACTGCGACCAAAAGTCCGTTCCTGCGAACACACTAATGCGGACCAAGTTCCGCTTCTGCGGAACTTCACAACCCATGCCAACATAGGTCCTGCGCTCCCTTACCCACTTCTGCGGAACCGCTTCTATGGTCCATTACCGCAGAAGCGGAAATACCATATGACATAAATCACAAACCTGAAGCAACTTCAAAAACTCTCGTTTTTAACACTCGATCTCACCCCGAGGCCCCCGGCACCTCAACCAAAAGAATAGACATGATCTAATACCCTATCCAAACTTGCTCGAATCATCAAATTATTATAGTTAACATCAAAATCATCAAATTTCACCAAATCAAAGCCTAAGTTTCTTAAAAACTTTCGAATTGCACATTCGATCAAAAACCCAACCAAACGATGTCTGAATGACCTGAAAGTTTGCAAACATATCTAAAATCACCTAACGAAGCTACTGCAAATCTCGGAATTCCATTCCGAGCCTCAGATCAAAATCTCACCTATCAACCGGAATTCACCAAAATTCAAACTTCGCCAATTCAAGCCTAATTCTACACCGAGCCTCCAAAATCAATTCCGATCGCACTTCTACATCACAAATCATCCCCCGAAGCTAACCAAATCACCGGAATTCACATCCGAGCCTGCTAACTATATAGTCAACTTCCGGTTGACTTTTCCAAATAAAGCTTTCTTCTAAGAGGCTAAGTGCCTCATACCCAATTAAAACCAATTCAATTCTATCCAATCAACTCAAATACTGATATTCAAACGTAGAGCAACATAATATGGGGGAAACAGGGTGGTAACTCACGTGACAACGGGCCAGGTCATCACACTCAATCCTTAAGGGTACTCATTCCCCATTTATCTGAAGGTATCACCTTCTTGATAATGATTTTAGAAAAATTACAAATTTTCTTTGTAGTAGCAGGATAAAAATGTTGAATGTCAGTTGATCATGTAGTAGAGAGAACGATCTCATAATGTGTCCTGTATTTATAAGCAGGAGTAGCGTATGACGGTGTATCAAAATATATGGCCATTAGTTACCAAGAGTTATCCTTACATTTTGTGATGACCCGCCCTGTAGTCACGTGAGTTACCGCCCTGTCTCCACCATGTTATGTCGTTCTATGTTTCAATATCAGTATTTGAGTTGATCAGATAGAATTGAATTGGTTTTGGTTGGAAATGAGGCACATAGTCTCTTTGAAGGAAGCTTGTTTTGGAAAAAGTCAATCGGAAGTTGACTATATAGTTAGAAGGCTCGAATGTGAATTCTGGTGAGTTGGTTAGCCCTGGGAGGTGATTTGTGACTTAGGAGTGCGATCGGAATTGATTTGGGAGGCTCGGTGTAGAATTAGGCTTGAATTGGCGAACTTTAAATTTTGGCGAATTCCGGTTGATAGGTGAGATTTTGATCCGAGGATCGGAATGGAATTTCGAGAGTTGCAGTAGCTTTGTTAGGTGATTTCGGATATGTCTGCAAATTTTTAGGTCATTCGGATATCGTTTGGTCGGGTTTTTGATCGAAAGTGTAATTCGGAAGATTTGGATGAACTTAGGCTTTGATTTGATGAAAATTGAGGATTTTGATTGTTAACGATGGCGTTTTGATGATTCGATCAAGTTTGAATAAGGTAATAGATCATATCTGTGCTTTTGGTTGAGGTTCCGAGGGCCTCGGGGTGATTTCGGATGGCTAACGGGAATTTTCGAGTTGGAAAATGCAGCAAAAAATTGCAGAGAACTTTTGTTCTATGCCATCGCAGAGAGATTCATGCGATCGCATAGAAGGTTTTGGAGGGGTCACAGATTTGCTCTATGCAATCGCGTAAAGGGTCGTATGATCGCATAGGTGTGGGAATTTGGTCACTGCGTTCGCATTCAAGGGGTTGCGATCGCGTAGTGCAATTTGGGCCTGGGGTCCTTGGCAGCATTCGTTCTATGGGAACGCGGAGGCATTGGTGCGATCGCATTGAAGGGGGAGAGGCAGTGCTCTGCGATCGCAGAGATTTTCATGCGATCACATAGAAGGAGCTACAGTGTCCGGACAGAATGTTAAAAACATTTCAGTCGCGTACCCAAGCTCATTTCTACCATTTTTGGACGAGTTTGGGAGCTTTTGTCGAGGGTTTTGAAGAGTTTTCACTGGGAATCGATTGGAGGTAAGTTTTAGGAGTTAAATACATGATTTTATTGAAGAGTCTTCCTTGGAATTTATGAAAACATAGCCAAATCATATGAAATTAGGGCTTGAGATTTAAATTGTAAAATGGCGATTTGAGGGGTCAAATGAACTCCGATTTTTGTGAAATTGGTATGTATAGACTCGTGGCAAGATAAGGAACATTCTGATGTAAAAATTTCTGGATTTCGAGAAGTGGGCCCAGGGCTCGGGTTTTGCAAATTTCGTGAATTTCACTATTTTTCAAGTCTTTTCGATTGGGTTATATCCCCTTAGCATATTGTAATGCATTCGCTCTGATTTTGGTTAGATTCGATACGCGTGGAGGCCGGTTTGAGGAGCAAAGGTGTCGCGGGCTAAAGTTTTCGCAGGTTCGAGGTGAGTAATACTTGTGAATGATATCCTGAGGGTTTGAAACCCCGGATTTGCACATCATATTACTGTATTGTGGTGACTTGCACGCCAGGTATGAGCGTGGGGTAGAGCACCGTTGGGGAATGTGACTTGGTCCGTCCCGGTTGTTGATTTTACTGCGTGATTGATTTAAAACTACTTGATGCTATCATGATTTGGGTTGATTTCCATGTTTTGGGCTTCGTGCCGATTATTTGAATCCTTCAGGGATTGATATCACTGTTTTTGCATTATGTTGCATATTATTTGATCTCGGTCCAAGGTTCTAAATATTGTTTTGCAAAGTCAGCCATATTTCTAAGATTTGAAAACTTAAATGATATTTTCTGACATTTTGAGCTGAGAACTGCTATTTTACTATTGCCCAAGGGGCTTATGTGTATTGCTGGATTGAGCATGGACCGGGCTGCGCGCCGCAGCAGTGTTATGTGTGCATTTGTGGATTGAGATATGGATCGGGCTGCACACCGCAGCAGTATATACATATACATGCATGGATCGGACTGCATGCCGCAGTAGTATATTATATGGATCGCACTGCACGCCACAGTAGTATATTATATGGATCGGACTACACGCCGCATTAGTATATTATATGGATCGGACTACACGGCGCAGTGGTATATTATGTGGATCGGACTGCACGCCGCAGTATTATAGCGCTTGGGCTGTAGGAGTCCCTCTAGAGTCTGTACACACCCGCAGTGAGCGCAGGTACCCAAATGGATCGGGCTACGTGCCGTAGCGGTCATGTGCATTGCATTGCATTCATGCATTGGCTTCTGGTTGTATTACGTGGCATGACATCTAGCACTCATACATTATTGGCATACATGTACTACCTGCCTTGATGACCAGATGCCCTGGTGTAAATTGCTAAAGGAGTGCTGAGCCCGATGGGCTGATTTGTGTGCAGACTTGCACTACTTGATATCGTATTAATGTACTTAACGGTCAATAATGAAAGAAAGAGATGTTTTCAAAAGAGGTTTTAAAATGAGCCAGATATGTTATAAAGGATTTTCATGAAAGTATTGCTGTCTAAAAAGTGTTGTTATGTATTTTATAGTATGAGATAGTGCTCTTACGTGGTTTGTTTCTTCTCAGCATTATTCGCTCTTATTACCACTAAGTTGGAAGTACTCACTTTACTCCCTGCACCTCGCGTGCAGTTGCAGCTAGTGTTCACCCGGTAGCGGCTTAGTAGCGGATTGAAGGTATTGCTATCGTAGCTAAGCAAGGTGACCGCCGGCGTTCGCGGCACCGAGATTCTTCTTCTTCTTGATTTTCCGATTTTACTGTATGTATTATAGACTTTAAAATTGTAATAAAGACCCTCCTAGATGCTCGTGACTTGTGATACCCCGGTCGGGCTGAGTTAGGCTATAATGTTGATAATTAATGTCTTTAAGTTGTATTTTCCATCTATTTATGTTTAGCAAATGTTAAAGAAACGAATTGGGTTAGTTTGATGGCCTTGTCTTCACGAGAGGCGCCATCACGACCGGTATGGAGATTGGGTCGTGAGAAGTTGGTATCAGAGTCTAGGTTACTAGGTCTCAGGAGTCATGAGCAGGTTTAGTAGAGTCTCGCGGATCGGTACGGAGACGTCTGTATTTATCCTCGAGAGGCTGCAGAACCTTTAGGAAAACTTCACTTTCTTGGAATTCTTATCGTGCGTAATTGATTCAGCTTGAGATATAACTCTTGAAATTCCTTCCACACGTCTGTATGCGTACTTGAGCGCTCATTATTGTAAGTGCCTTGATGGCTTGTGATTCCCCGATCGAGGGGCGAGATGTGATCCCGTGAGTTCGTTGTTGGGCCAGTCTGGAGGACTTGAGGCCGGATCTTTGCTTATGGCTTGAGCACCAAGGTGCTGATTTTATGAGCTGGTGTTATGAACTTATACGTTCACTGTTGCCCCTAATTGTGGGAATGGCGGCTGGATAGCTACGTAATGAGTATGTTGGTACTGTGTAATATTTCTATATGACTTGGTAATGGCGAAGAAGTCTGCAGGATAGTAGATGGACTGTTAAGTGATTCGATTCCTATTATGGCTTGATATGTAGTCCGAATTATGGGCGCGTGAAGAATATTTTCGTATCTCCTAGTTGGAAGTTAAGTACAATACGTGTGGCAGAGTGAGTTCCGACTCAGGAAGACTAAAATGGCTGTGTTATGTGTATGATGGTGGAAGGTGTGCTGGAATATTAAATTGAGGCAAAGCAGGTGGGATATCTCCTGCGGAGTGTTCAAAGGGGTATGATTCTTATGTATATTGTTAGAAGGTCTCATGGGTAATTGAAAGGTACGTGTTGTAATTTGATAAA
>MU668242.1:0-12731 GCA_026770625.1 Nicotiana glauca
CTCCCTCCCCCCCCTCCCCCCCGGTGTATTGAAGTATAAAACATCATTTACTATGTATATTTTTGTAGATATTCAAATTTGCACTAAATTTGTACGAATTTTATTTTTAATTTGTATGTTGATGTATCATACATTGTTCTTTTCTCGGTTGATTTATTACGAAAAGAATAGTAGAGAATGAATGTCAAATCGATTCATGTGCACTGACTCATATTTGTTTGAACCAAAAAAACCTGAATATTGATGGGAACTGAATAATTTGGATAGAGAAATCTTGAGTTTTACATTAAAAGCTCTATCGTCGCACTTCGGAGAAACTAAGTTTTATGTGAGATTTAAATTTTGTGTGAAATTAACAGGGTAGCATAGATTCTTGTTGGAAATGCTAATACAAAGTTAAATCCGAAGTTAGGAGGCGATTGAATTTAATTTGAAATCTGCTAAAACTGTGAATCTACTCAATTGTGCTTTTAAGTTGTATGATTTTGTAGTTGCAAGACTGGTAACCTAGGTCTACTTCTCCTAATAAAATTGGACCACAAAGAAAAAGAAGTTGGGCATGAATTACGCTGCAAATTCCAGTTACAACTTACAACAGGAAGCTGCTGGGACTTTGGATTGATGAACGGGGCAAAGCTATAAAGACAAGTAGTGAGGAAGACTTGATTGTTGTGTCACGCAATATTATTCCAAGTAGAGATAGAGAGTAGAGTTATTGTTTCTGAAGTTAGTACGTAGAGTTTTTCTTTGCATCTAAATGTCCATTTTAATTTTTCTATAGCTAATTACGGGCAGGAGGAGATCGGGGTTGCCAATGATAAGGAGATGTAGCTGAGTAGGTGGCCGAGAATAGGGAAAGAGAAGAGAGAAAATAGGATAAAGATATAACTAAATCCCCTAATTTAAGAAACTAATAATAGATTGTATATAATTTATAAGTAATTCTTGTTTAGCGGGTGGTATATAAAATTAGAATAATTTTAATAAATAAATTTCAAATATTGTATAGGAATGAAATAATTCGTATTCTATTCTGATATACCAAACTTGTCATTCTTTCTGAGACAGAAGACTGCAAGTAAGATTGGGCCATTGTTGTTAAGAGTTGGACTTGTAAAGTTCATTTTAGCAATTGGGCTCTATATGTAAAGCCCTAATTTGAGCCCGATTATAAAATATAAAGCGAAGAACCGGGGTTTCAGTCAGGAAAAGACAAAGCGGGTAAGAGAAGAGGGCGCCGCAAAATGCAGATCTTCGTGAAAACCCTAACCGGGAAAACAATCACGCTCGAGGTTGAATCGAGCGACACCATTGACAATGTCAAAGCTAAGATTCAAGACAAAGAAGGTACTTACGATTGATCGTTATTCTCCATCATCATCTTTGTTCTTTGTATCAGTAATTTGTTTCTTACGCCATTTGATTTTCATTTTTTAGGTATTCCACCGGACCAGCAGCGGTTGATATTCGCCGGAAAGCAGCTCGAAGATGGACGTACTCTTGCCGATTATAACATCCAGAAAGGTATTATAGTAACATAATATGCACATGGACTTAGCAGTGTATGGTTAGTTATATCTGTTTTATAATCTTAATGATGATTGTAGAGTCAACTTTGCATTTGGTTTTGAGGCTTCGTGGAGGGATTATTGAGCCTTCTCTGATGGCTTTGGCTAGGAAGTACAACCAGGATAAGATGATTTGTCGCAAGTAAGATTTTTTTCTACAGTTACGACGGCCTTTCGCTTTTGTATGAAGTCATTGTTGTGTCTTCTACAGTGAACTATGTATGAAACGTTATTTGATGCATTGGAAATTCGAATTGTATATTCCTTTCATATTTAAATGAAATTGTTTTGATCCCTATTTGGAGGTTAATTCTGATTATGCTATTCAAATACAATATCTGTTAAGCTGATCAATGATGTGATTATTAGCTGCCTCTAGTAAGAATATTAAGGATTTCTCTCTTGTAAAGCTCAGAGCTAGCTCGAATTCTCTAAGTATATTTTTCATTTTATTCATACTATTCTACTCTCATTAGTTTGGTTAATGCCATTGGAGAACTTTGCTTTTCTGGGAATGTGCTGTTCAACAAAAACAACAACAATATACCCAATATTTCCCACAACCTTGGAGTTTGGGAGGGTAGTGTGTATGTAGACCTTACCCCCTCGACCTTGTGAGGATAGAATGCTTTCCAATAGAAAGCATAGGCACCACATTACTAAAAAGGCTGACAAGAAGGAACAGTACCAAAAAGCCATATAAAAAGTAGAATAAAAATAACAAGACATGGAAACAATAGACTATTACTTTGTGCTGTTCAAGTGAAAAGAAAACAGCTAATTATTACTTAGTTTGCCTCCTATTAGACCATCTCTAACCCAACACCAATTTTGACACCAAACACCATTTTAGTGTAAGATTTGGTGTTTTTTTTGCTCCAACCCAGCACCATTTTGTTGTGTGAATAGTCTTGCACCAAATTTGGTGTAACACTATTCATCAACACCATCACTATTCATCATTATTTTAATATTATCTTTTATTATATCACACTTTTAATTTAACATATTATAATTTTATAATTAATTATTATTTTTATATAATATCTTTACAATATTGATTTTATATTTTCATTTTGGTGTATAATTTTTATAAATTAATTTTCGTATATTCTATTTTTATATAAGAATTGTAATTTAATTTTATTATGTTATAATTGTATAAAAATATACAACCATCAAAAAAATGAGAAGTGCAAAATTAAAATATAATATGTTGTTAATAAATAACACAATGTTCATTGATTATCATAAAAACAAATTTTTAATACAATAGCGACTGACATGGATTAAATTAAAAATACATTAAATAACATAATGGTATGAGAAAATTACAACAATAATCTAGTAATTTGGAAGGCCAATATCATTAAAATATTGAGTGTATGCTCATTTTGCTCTTCGTAATGCATTGATAGAGCATTCACGGGATCACACATACAAATCTTGTAAGTTGAATATTTATGTAACAATAATACTAAATTTTACGATAATGTAATATTTAGTTAATTATATCTCATCAATGATTTCATTTTTATTTGAGTTGTACATTAATATGTATAATGTATAATATTTGCTTATAATTTATATTATTTAAAAAATAAAGGTATAAAATAATTTTATATTGAATAGTTATATAAGAAAGAAATCTGAATTATATGGGACAAGTATGTAAAAATAAAAAAGAAAGGATTTGTTTTATAAAGAAAATAATATAATACTATAAAAGAGAGAAGAATAGAAAAGGGATATTCTTTTTTGGTGTTAAAAAAATAGTGTAATGGGTTGAAGGTAGGGGTGGGCATATTTCGGTCGGAACCGAATAAACCGACCGAACCGAATTTTTTTTATTTCGGTTTCGGTTATTCGGTTTGTTCGGTCGGTTTCGGTTTAAAATTTTAAAAATTTCGGTTTTTCGGTTCGGTTTCGGTTATTAAGTTTTTTAGTTCGGTTAACCGAAAAACCGAATTATTAGCATATATGTTCTTTAAGTTATATATAGGCTAAACCCATAGGTAATAAATTAATATTATTAGATCCAATCTATCAAAGACTCAACTCAATTAAGTAAGTCCATCAACTTTCAAATCTTAAAGGCTTTCAGTCTATTAAAACTTCCATAGCATATGTGATAGATACACCAGGAGAATTTCACACAGAGTTGTAATTTACACTATATTTGGATTTTATGATCCATAATAATGTGCAAAGTTTAGTCTATTTTTTTCTATAAACACAATATTTCCAACAATTTTGAAGTTTTGGGAAAAATCAACAAATTTGCCGGTCATATTATTAAATAGAATGAGTCCAATATGATAATGTTCAAACCGAAAACCGAACCGAAATTAGAAAAATCGAACTGAACCGAATTTATTTTAGTTCGGTTTCGGTTACTACTTTTACATAACCGAAAACCGAATAACCGAACCGAATTTCGTCAAACCGAACCGAACCGACCCGACCGAATGCCCACCCCTAGTTGAAGGTACTTTGCACCATTTTGGTGTAAAAAAATGGTGCAAGGGTTGGAGATGCCCTTAGCCCATTGATTCGACAGTGCATCTCATTGTATTTATCTTTATTTGTAACTGAAAAAGGCCTACCTTCAGCATTTATGTCATCCGCGTGAGTACAATACATGTAAGGATTAACATTTTCGACCTTCGTTGACTAGCTATATCATCCGTTCTGCACTCGGGTCATTAATTAGTTAATTAAGATAGTGTGGACAGTTAGGTTCTCTTAAACAATGTGTCTCAAGATTCATAGGGTTAAGATAGAGACCCTTGCATAATAATGAGACTAAGTTTCTTTTTCCCCTGTTAGACTTTGGGCTTATGGCTTAACTTTTTTTTTTTCCTATGGCGTATGTTATAAACCGTGATGGTGATTACTTAATCCTGGAACCTGGCCACTTGTTTTAGGTGCTATGCTCGCCTGCATCCTCGTGCTGTTAACTGCAGGAAGAAAAAATGTGGGCACAGCAACCAGGTTTGTGGATTGATAGGTTTATGTTACACTTCCTTTGCCTCCCAATACTTATTATGGCACTCACGGACTTTTCTTGCCTTGCAGCTGAGGCCAAAGAAGAAGATCAAGTAGGCGTGATGTCTTTTCTAAGCTTAGATCAATTTTGTGCGTTGCAGCTATATATTGCCAGTCCGTTGTTTTTACAGTTTTCAGTCCTGCTTCAACTAGATGTCATGGATAGACAAGCATTTGTCTCAAACATCTAATTATTGGATAAGATATGTTTGTGCACTCAATATATGTCTGTTTAGATGGAGTTTAGTATGTTCTTCCTGATAAGCAAGCCTACTGGTGCATGATTTGTTCTAATTCTGTTCCATAATAATGGTTCATTTGAGATGTGATGCCGTAGCTCGTGCTCCTGTAATGGTGCTTTATTTTATTTCTTGATGCTTTTCTGGATATGCCACATTATGGTCCAAAATCCAAACATTGGTTGAATAGAAAGCCGCAAGTAATCTAGTACGTTAGCTATGATTTAGGTTTTAGTGTAATATTGATTCTTGAGGAGAACGGAAAGATTAGACAATTCTCTTCACAAT
The DNA here is from genome assembly GCA_026770625.1 of Nicotiana glauca. Classification (NCBI taxonomy): domain Eukaryota; kingdom Viridiplantae; phylum Streptophyta; class Magnoliopsida; order Solanales; family Solanaceae; genus Nicotiana; species Nicotiana glauca. The sequence continues at coordinate 5,144 of MU668242.1, forward strand.
TTAATTCGATATGACATTTCAAGTACAAAACTAGTCTTGTTTAGGTGTAATAAAGCCCACATGTCTCGAAGTTGTATTTTTTGGACACATTCAAATCCGAGTCATATATTACGAATGTAATGTTGTCTATGATACCGATTTAACATTTTTTTCATGTTATCGTGTGGTTGTCATGCTGTTATTTTCTTATTAGTTCATTTCAAATAGTAATGCATATTATATTTGGAGAATTTTATTTTATACTTCTCATTTTACAAATATACGGCAAACGGTCTGATATGTCGCTCTACTATTAATAATTGTTTAAAAATGCCCTTCGTTATACTATCGGGTCAAAAAATTCCTTACCGTTACACTATTAAAACAAAAATGCCACTAAACAGATGGAAGAGACATGTGGCCTTGATTTAAGGCTCAAGGCCATCTGGTTCTTTTTAATAACCCAAATTGGACCGAACTCGCTCCGACCCACATACTTGACATCCAAATCCAATATGGGTTTAACCAGTTCACCATTTTCATCTTTTCCACAACAAACCCGATAATACTAAGATACTCATTCATATATACCCAGGTTGTAAAAATTGAATCTTTAAGAGGGGTAATTTAGGGAAATTTACCTCAAGATTCGTATGTGTGGTGGTCATGAAAAGATCTTTTTAGCGTAATTTCGAGCAGGTTTCAGGTGTTGTATCTATCAATTATTAAAATAATTTTTTAGTGTAATTTCTATCAACTATTATTAACACGAGCAAATTTCTAATTAAGGTCATCAATTTTTATCAATATGAGCAACTATCTAAAGGTCACATATAAAAACCAACAAGAGAATTTTAGTGGGACCTGGCTAGGTTCTATCTGGCGAAGTTCAAAAATTAGCGAAACCTCTGATTTTTTTAGAACCAACAAATCGGAAAGAAGAAAAAGAAAATAAGTAGAAGAAAATGAACGAAGGGGGTAAGGCGGTGGTGTTTTTTTTTTTTGTTTCGAAAAAGATAACAAAAGTAAGGCAGTGGTGTTTTGACCAAGATTTGTAGTAGACTCGCCGGTTTTCATGGTGGATATAAAATGAAGAAAGAAAATAGTGAGAGAGAGTTGAGATAGCCAGTGCTGTTGGCTTTGTGATTTTTCCGACGAGTTTTACCGGTTCCGTTCGCTTACTTGGTGGAATGGGTTTGTTGTTTGGATGATGAAACACGAAGAAAAAGAAGAAGAGAAGAAGGAAGATGGGGGGGGGGGGGGGGGGGAAGTACAGTGGAGGTTAGTACTACATGAGGAATTTTCCAGTGAGCTATCATGTTTTCCGGTGATTTTGGTGTGAGGTGAGAGAAGAGAAAGGGGTCGTATCTAGTGGGGTTATTTTAGGGGAAGGGGTTTAGGATCGAATAACGGGTCGGATAATAGAGATATTGGGTATTTTAAATTGGGGATGGATCAATTAATCTGAGGGTGACATGTATCTCTTTCGTCTGTTTAGGGGCATTTTTGTTTAAATAGTATAACGGTAAGGAATTTTTCGACCCAATTGTATAACGAAGGACATTTTTAAACAACTTTTAATAGTAGAGGGACATATCATACCTTTTACCGTAAAATATATTATTCACAAAAGTTAAAGAATGTTTCAGATTAAAAATATTAAAAATCTTTTTTGCTTTCGACCCAATTATTTTTTCTATATTTTACTGAACTATTAGTTTCTTAACTAATTAACCGATGATCAAATAATGAATTGGGTCAACTTTAGTTGAGTGGTGCTCTGGAAACTGGAGCTAAGCTCTACACCTGGTCGGGAGGACCAAGCCAAACTCAAGATTACTAGGCGAAGGCGAGCCTGAGTCAGCTTGGCATCCTAATGCATCCGAGCTCCGCTCGTCTCGCTTGATGAGATTGTATACAGAACGTCGCTAAATGGGGCTTCGGCTTCTTGAAAGTGCAAAATGGCTCCAAAACCTCCCTTTGATTGTGCCAAGGAAAAAGATGTAGAACTGTTTGAAATGGGGATTAGTTTTTGACCTTTTGTAGCTCAACTCCAGTTTGATTATAGCACATACTGAAAGCAAGGACAGCAGCAAATATCGAACACGTGCAATGTAAACCAGACCAAGTTCTAACAAGATAATTCACATGTACTAGGTGAACATCTGAAAATGACAATAGCACTAACTCCTGAATTTCTCAGCCAAAAAACAAACCTTCCTTTAGGCAAGTTGCTGTACATGCGAATGGAAACAACCAAAATGTGATGCAGCATTGTTAGAGTCTTCACAAAGTTTTATGCAAATATCTCCTCTATTGCGTGTCTAAAAGTTAGAATTGGCTGCAAAATCGGAGGACTATGGGATTGCAAGGATCAGCCCATCAACATCAACAGGGAGAAGCATCTTTTGCCATAGACAGCCAGTAGAAATGAGCTCCTCTGGCGGAGTAACCACCATGACATCACTATTCCTTTGCAAAATCCCAAATACACTAAGCAAGCTACCTTCCTTAATGTATCTACCAAAAATCCAAAGAATTTCAGGCTATTAGTTTGCCGAAGCATGTCTGGCAACAAAAGAAAAAAAAAAAAAAGGCAAACAGAGAAAGATAAGGCAAAAGCATATGTTACCCTTCTTCTAGACGTAGTAAACGAGCTTCAGATGAAAGATTCCTGTCCCTTAACCATTTTCTCAAATGAGAAGCCAAAACCTTACAGTTTTTGGTTGTTGTAACCAGTCTGCTCTCTATGATCAGCGGGATAACTCTGGATTCAGGTCCAGCCTTGACAAAAGCTCTAATACCAGAGTTCTTGTCAGTTATGTAAAAGTCAGTTGAGAGCCTCTGCCAAGAAAAATCGTCCTGTTAATTAACTCTGTAGTGAAATCAAGTGAAGGCACAAACTAACACAATCTGAATAGGGTGCTGCTTTGGTCGGTATCTCTGTAGTTCTAGTAACTACAATAGATAATGTTCATACAAGGGGACACTTTTGGCCAAGTTTGAGACATTTGTCATCCATAATAGGATCATTCCAATAGAAACTAGGAGTTAGACATGCAATACAGGTAAGGAGGTCAATTAAATTTCTTCGGTCAGCATCTGGCGACAAAGATATTGTGATGATTTTCTTATTCAATGTTCCTTCTACTCTCCCCTTCTTGGCAAGGTTTAAACTCCTTTTATCTGCTATGAGTACACCCTGAAGTAAATCCTAATGTACTTCATGATGCCATGTAAAGAAACTTGCGAAGTATAAAACAGGCTAGGATCTTTTACAATGAAACTAGTGCATATAAGTAGATCCTAATGTACTTAAGGAAATGTTAAATAGCTGGGCCGGTTTCCGTAGAAGAAGAAAGCAAGAGGCGTGGAAGTTCGCCCCGTTGGCTCTCATGTGGATAGTTTGGGGAGAGAGAGAAATAGGAGAGCTTTTGAGGGGATTGAGTTTCCTTTTTCACATCTTAAGAATAGTCTTTTATCTTTGATCGCTTTTTAGTGCACTCATATAACCCCTACTTGTTTAGAAGATTGGGCGTCTTTTATAGAGAATCATGTTTTGATGTAAATTCTCTACTTTTTGGTATACTTCTTGTATATGGGAGTTTTTTCTCCCTTTTGATTAATACAATTTACCTCGTCCAAAAAAAAAACATCACTCTCTTTCCTATGTTAACCATCATATAACTGGTGTCTGGTGAACTAGGACCGGATATCCTTAAAACTTTAATGCAAGATACTCCTTAGACATGTGTGTATATGCACGCACACGTATGTGTGTGAGAGTGTATGTTTGTCCGTCTCTCTGTATATGTCTGTATGTATAATAGGTGCACGTGGGGTATATATATGTGTGCGCATACTATGTGATTTATATATTTTGGTGTCTGGATCAACTTATGTGCAACTAGAATAATCCATCAATTGTCCCTACCTCCTACCACTGCAGACACAGAGTAACTCTACCCACCAAGTCTTTGGGCAAATGAAAAGAATTCACTGATCAGGTGTGACTCCAGCTCTTAGGCCAACCCCTTTAACTAAGGGTGCTAGTCAAGTTTCATACAAATTACTGTATAACATTTCTAGGTTCAACTGGATTAACTTACATTTTATTCTTGTTTTAGCGAAAAAGCGAGAAATAGTTAAGATTTTTCATAACACTAGTATCAATTCATTGACCTAAATATTCTTTACAATTATATATGGTCATATCTCCTACTCATCGAGCAAATATACATATATAACTTGTATATAGCATTACAACTCATTCATAAATAGGAGAAGCTCCATACTCTGGACCAAAGTTAATCTAGATTGAGTTTGCTTTAGGTGCAATATTTGGATTAATGTTGATCTAAAAGGCATCTCGTCTTTTTTTTTTCACCCCATGGGTTACAGACATGATCCTACTTCTATAAAATTCAGATTCAAAATATACTTCGCTAAACAGAAACAAGTTTTAGGTTTAAGTGTAGCCTATTAAACCATAAAAATCCATTTTCAGACAACGGCGCTCTTGTCTAATTTCTTAAAATTATGCACAAGAGACATATAAATATCATCTACCTCTAGGAAGAACTAGCATCAAAACATGATGACACTGTGAAACTATCAACAACCAGAAATTTCAGCCACTCGTCAGAAATAGCTTTCTTTAACTTAAGAAGTTAAAAATGAGGCATTGACATTGGAAGACCAGCGAGCAATTTTGCAAAGGAGGCCTACCATTGAGACCTTCGACATTATTGTTCTTCCTCGTAGCAGTTACTATTTGTTCTATTTGGCGAGATTTTAAGGAAGCTAGTTATTTAGATACTTCTTGGTTCATGGCTGTACCAAACTTCTCTTACTGGTATCTCTGTAATCTAACAAATGGGTTGACGTAGCTTGTGGCACCTAAACATTGAGGTTCGCATGACATTTAAGCGATGGTTCATACCTCAGAATAAGCAAGTCTCCATCTGAAACATGATTCTTTTACATCCACAGGCTTCAAGCCAAGTTCTCCGCATTCAAACAACAAGGTGGATGTATAAACACATCTTCCAACTTTCTCATATGAAGACTCCAAAGATACATTTCCGCAGGAGACAAGCTGAAATCATCAAAGAGCAACAAGTATCTGATAATGTCCAAAGCAAGGAATGGCAGAAAAGAGAAGGAAACGAAATTAAGGGACAATCAAGCCAAATAAACACAACAAGCTCATATATATGTTCTTTCGATAAGGACAACAAGCTCATAAGTATATAGACTGACTGAACAAAGTAATGATCAAGACAGGAGTAGTGTAAAAAACCAAGAATCACTTCCGCAAGACAACAACAACAACAACAAAAAAAAACCTAGTGTAATCCCACAAGTGGGGTCTAAAGAGGTTGCAGACCTTACCCCTTACCTTCAGAGGGTAGAGAGACTATTTCCGATAGACCCTCGGCTCAGAAACCCCTACCCCTACCTTCCGCAAGAATTAGTCAGGAACTCCTAATTTAGCAATCAGCAGAGCACAGGCATAGGCATTGGGACTAGTATATAGAAAGTTAAAAGCTTTGTTACCATGAGTCATTGCTCAACACAAGAAATAGTTACTCCTATAAAATAAAAAAGGAACAATACCCTTGAAATAAAAAACACGGATAATACAAAAAATGCCAAGAACTATAAGAAAATAAAACCCCAGATTGAAATGGGTACAAAAGAAGCTTACCCCAGTAATCTTGACGAGCTGACCGTGGGTTGCGATGCTGAGGTCAGAATCTGGAAAAGAACGAAGGTAATGAAGAATGGTGCGGTTGTGGCGGAAAGAGAGAGAGTTCCAGATTAGAAAAGCAGCAATGAGAGCAAAAAGGAAGAGGAAAACAAGAAAGAAGAGTGGGTTGTGAACCACAACAAGGATGAAAAGAGATACGGCAAGCCCAAGCAAGAAAAGGGAGAGCACTACGTATAAAGCAAGTGGGGGAAGAGGAAGATTGAAGTAATGGGAGTTTTGAGCTACATTTGAATAGGAGTGGAAATGGGAGAGGTTGTTTTGGTTCATCCCTCTCCTCTCCTCTTGCTATTTTGCTTTATTTGGTAATAATGTGAAGTAATTGGAAATTGGTAAAAAAATGGTGTTAAGTAAAGTAGAGGAGGGTTCAACTGTCATTTTCTTTTTGGTTGTCACTTCCCACATCCTACCCCTAGGGGTAAAGAATCTCATGGATTTTGTCTTACTTAAATACTCCAATATTTGAAAATTATTCGTTTTTATTTTAACTTAATTAATTATAATTATAAAACTCTATGTAAAAATAATTATACATATGATGCATTTATTTTTCTAATGCAGACGCCATATGCTGAGTAATTTTTTCTCCATTTATTGGTGCATGGATTATTTAACGTAACTTTATATATCAGTGGCATGGAATTAGCTGAAAAAATCTTATGAAAACAATATACTATGATAACATATATATATTTTATTTTTATATTTGATGGTCGATATCCTTTGTGTGCATATGTTCAGTACAAGTACCTGATCATGGAATTATATTGTGATATTAAGTTATCATACAGTTTATATACACTACTATCTACTAACATGCGTTACTTACTCCTTCTCGTCATCATATCATTATGTATAATTAGTGGTGTTTAGGTAATTATCGATTATCATCATCATGATATTAAACTAGTTCATCTTTCTTACTCTTTGCATATCACAGAGACACTGAGTCAGATGCGGATCCAGGATTTAATATTTATGGGTTCCTACAACGACTTCGAGTAAATTTTCAATAATAATTGGGTTCACATTTAAATATTTGTAGCTATTTAATGAATTTTTAAAATATATTTATACTGTTTGAACAAAAACTACTGGGTTTACGGAAACTCGTAGATGACATGCTACAAAGTTAGATATAAGAAGAAATTGCTTTATGGCGAAAGTAGATTATATGTCCCAGTCTGTGCAAATTTGCAGTTTATTGACTATACAGTTAGTTGATCTAAGAAGCTTTATTGGTATGCAATCGGATATTGAGTGAATTGGAATACCATATGACTTCAAAAAAATCCAGGAAAATTGGTAGGGAAAATAACTTCTGAAAAGCTTGTATAGTATTTGTAATAAAAGAAAATTAAGTTAGAGTTAACCCATGTGAAGCGGTTTCTACCTTTTAAATATTTTTTATAACAACATCATTTTAAAATTTGAACCAAGGAGAATTACTATGAGTGAATTGAGCGTTATCTTGAAATAAGCATACATATACCTTTAGGGACAGTGTCATCAGCAAATTTTAGTCCTTAAATACAGCGAAAAGATCCCGTATAGAGATAATGTTACCATTTTATGCATTAATCTATATTTATATTATATTAAAAGGAGAGTAGTGAAGCATGTGATTAAGCGAAGGGGCAAGCTAAAATGAAGCCACTTGAAAATTTAAAACAACATTAAAAATTTGAATTATAAATGGAAACATAATTAATGAAAGTAGTAGTTCAATAAGAATTGTTTTCTAATTATGATGCAAATCTCTATTAGTAGTATAATTTAGTTAATATTTTTTTTTGTATAATTATGGTAGGGACGAAATAAATTATGGTAGGTATGCAT
>MU668251.1:9090-23127 GCA_026770625.1 Nicotiana glauca
GGGATCACCCCCGGGTATATGCATGGTAAAGTTATTCAGCTATTGGTTGGCTTCTAGAACAACTCTGGGTACGCTCGAGGACGAGCGTTTGTTTAAGTTGGGGAGGATGTGACGACCCGACCCGTCGTCTCATGGGTTACCGCTCCGTTTCCCCTATTTTCTGCTTCATTATATGAGTCTTGTATGAACGAGTTGATTTGTATTGGTTTTAGAAGAAAATGAGACACTTAGTCTCTTTAAGGAAGGCTTATTTTGTAAAAGTCATCCAAATGTTGACTTATGTGTTAGAGGGCTCGGTCATGGATTCTGGTGATTCGGTTAGCTTCGGGGGGTGATTTGTGACTTAGGGGTGCGATCGGAAGTGATTTTGGAAGTCCGGTGTAGAATTAGGCTTGAATTGGCGAAGTTAGTATTTTGGTGAATTTCGATTGATATGTGAGATTTTGATCCGAGGGTCGGACTGGAATTTCGAGAGTTTCTGCAGCTTCGTTAGGTAATTTGGGATGTGTGTGCAAAATTTCAGGTCATTCGGAGGTGTTTTGGTCAGGTTTTAGATCAAATGCGTGTTTCAGAAGTTTTAGAAGAACTTAGACTTGAATCTGATGTAATTTGATGGTTTTGGTGTTGGTGGAGGTGTTTTGATGATTGGAGCAAGTTTGAATGATGTTTTAGGATGGATTGGTACTTTTGGTTGAGGTCCCGGGGTCCTCGGGGTGATTTCGGATGGCCATCGGGATGAATTTTGGATTTGTGTTATTGTTGAGATTTGTTGGTTATGGTATTTCCGCATCTACGGAAAAGGGACCGTAGATGTGGTCCGGTACATGCGAAAAGGGGGTCGCAGGTGCAAGAGGTGCTAGGGAGCCTGAGTTCCACAGATGCAGATGGGAAGCCGCATCTGCGGTATCGCAGATGCGTTAAAGGCTTCGCAGAAGCGGACGTTGGTCATAGCGAAGTTTCCGCAAAAACGGATGGTTGACCGCAGATGCGGTGTATGAAGAAGCAGATTTAGACCGCAGATGAGGTACTGGGCAACAGTGAAAGCTCCACAGAAGCGGAAACCACAGATGCGGTGTAGTGATTGCGGATGCAAAAAGGTCTGGACAGAAAAGGGTTTTAAGGTTTCATGTTGTTCCGCGAGCTAAGGTATTTCCACCATTTTTGAGCACCTTGAGAGATATTTAGGAGAAATTGAAGAGGGATTCGAAGAGGATTAATTGGAGGTAAGTTCTATGAACTAAAAACATGATGATTATGTGAAATTAACCTTGGAATCTAGGGAAACTTGGCTAAAATGGGAAGAAACTAGGGCTTGAGTTTTGATATTTCAAGTTGAGATTTGAGGGGTCATTTGGACTCCGATTCTGGTGTTCTTTATATGCATAGTCTCGTGGCGAGATAAGGAACCCGTTGGTGTAAGAATTTTTGAGTTTCGATAAGTGGGACCGGGGCTCGGGTTTTGCTAATTTTGATATTTTTGCTATTTTTTGATTGTTTTCGATTGTGTATTATCCCATTGGCATATTGTGATGTATTCACTCTGATTTTGGATAGATTCGACGTGCATGGAGGCCGGTTTGAAGGGAAAAAGCATCGCGAGCTAGAGAATTCACCGGTTCAAGGTGAGTAATGACTGTAAATGGTATTTTGAGGGTTTGAAACCCCGTAGTTGCACATCGTAGTGCTATATTAAGGTGACTTGCACGCCGGATAGCGAACGTGGGTTAGAGCACCGTTGGGGATTGTAACTTAGTCCGTCCTGATTGATGAATTTACTGCGTATTTGACTGAAATTCACTTGTTATCATCATAATTTGGGTTGATTGCCATATTTGGGCTTCGTGCCAACTATTTGAACCCTTCGGGATTATTGTTGATATTTCCTCACTGTTTTGATTTTATACTTGAACTCAGTCATGTATTTTCCACTGTTTTTAAGACTCAACCAAGTTTATTTTGCTTTAACACTTGAAATGATATTTCTTATAATATTTGGGCTGAGCATCATGTTTAAGTGTTACCCTAGTGGCTTATGTGATTTGACCGGGTAAGGCCGAGTGCATGTATTGTGAGGATGCTTTTGGATCGGGCTGCACGCTGCAACAGTGTTATACTGATACTGATATGAGATCGAGGTCCTAGATTTGATGCAACGAGATGGCTTGATATTGCGCTTGGGCAGTAAGGGGCTCCTCCCGGAGACTGCACACCCCAGTGAGCGTCGTCGACGATAAATGGGTCGGGCTGCACGCCACATCGATATGTGGAGCAGGCTGCACGCCGCAGCGGTACCGGTACTATTTGATGTGTTCGCATTATCTTATTTGTCTGCTATTATCTATTGTTTTGTGCTATTTCTTGCAATATAGACCTGATACTTTGGCATTCCTTGATAACTGAGTGTTGTGCCCGCGGGGTGGAAATTCTGTTCTTATCTGCACTATTTGTTTTGCATTCATTTGCATAACCGCTGAAAAAGGACATTTCAAAAGAGGCTTAAACTGAGTGAAGATGTTTTTCTAAAGAGTTCATAGCTTCACTGTTTTCTAAAAAGGGTTTACACTGCTTCTATATAGCATGATGATTTGCCATATGTGATTTCTTATCGCTCAGTTGTTATTTACCTTTATTACTCACTGAGTTGGAGTACTCACTTTACTCCCTGCACCTCGTGTGCATATGCAGGTATCTATTCACCCGGTAGCGGGTTTTGACCGATCAGTGGTTGAGTTATATGAGTTAAGGAGGTGACTGTCGGCATTCGCAGCACATTTTCCTCTCTTTTGTTCATTATTACGGTTTTTTATACTTTATACCTTGTAGTGGATTTACATTCTGATAGATGCTCGTGACTTATGACACCCCGATTAGGGCTGTGTTGGGTTCTATTTCCGTTAATTAATATTTTTAAGTCATATTTAAGCTGTTTATTTATGTTTAACTAATTTTGAAAAGACGAATTGGGTTTAGTTGGCTAGCCTTGTCCCCACGATAGGTGCCATCACGACCAGGTCCGGGTTTGGGTCGTGACATAATCATTAATGTGGTAGCCAAGGACCTACATAAACATGACTCTTAGATTCATATAATAAGGTGGCACTCTTAGAGGATTATGTTGTTAAATCATCAAATAAGTATGGGGCCCACACACACCTATATTGTAATGATCCGATAGGTTGTTTTGAGCTTTAGTGCACTGTTCAACAGTTTAAGGCTGTGAAAAACTTCATTTCAAGTATTATAACTTGAACGTGTGGTCGGAATTGAATTCGGAGGTCCGCGGAGCATTTTGGAGCCATTTGGATAAAGATGGAAATTTGAACATTTTTGAGAAGTTTGATCGGAAGCGGAATTTTTGATATCGGGGTCAGAATCCAATTCCGAAAGTTGGAGTGGGTCTGTAATGTCAAATAGACTTGGGTGCACAATTTGAGGTGAATCGGACTAGATTTAATAGGTCTTTTGCATCGAATATAGAAGTTGGAAGTTCTTAGTTTCATTAAGCCTGAATAGGTGTGTGATTTGTGATCTTAGCATTGTTTGATGTTATTTGAGGTTTCAACTAAGTTCGTATGATGTTATAGGACTGGTTGGTGTATTTCGTTGAGGTCTCGAGGGCCTCGAGTGAGTTTCGGAGTGTTAACAGATCAAAATTTGGACTTAAACATCAAAATCTGATGTCTGTTTGCTGGTTTCCTTCATGAGGTCATGATGATGTCAGCCTCAAGAGGCAGCCTCGAGGGAAGCCTCGAGGGGCAGCCTCGAAGGAAGCCTCGAGGGCAGCCTGGGTAGAAATTTAAATTATAAAAGGAGAGGGGGCTTCGTCCCATTCTCCATTTTTGACAAATCTGAGGTTGGGGAGAGGCGATTCTTGGCAGATTTTCAAGGAGAAACGTTGGGGTAAGTGATTCTAACTCGGAATTGGTTAATATACATGAATATATGGTTGTTTTCATCATCCAATTAGTGTTTTTGAGATGGAAATTGGGGAAAATGGTAGAAAGTTTATAAAGTGAATTTTGGGATTTGAGGGTCGAGTTGATGTTGGATTTTGATAAAATTAGTATGGTTGGAGTTGCAGTTGGATGGGCTTTCATATTCCATAATTTTTGTCACGTTTCAAGACATGGGCCTAGGGGCGGATTTTTGGAAAATTTGTATTTAGGGTTGGGAAATTACTTTAATAGTTGAAATATGAACGCTTGAGCTTATATTGACTAGTTCTTACCCCATTTGAATAGTTTTGGATCGTTCGGCTCCAGTTTGGAGGTCTGAGCACGTTCTTGAATTAGGATATAGGCTTCAGAGCGAGGTGAGTCTCCTTTCTAACCATGTAAGAGGGAATTGTCTCCATAGGTTAGTTAATTGATTACATGCTCCTATTTGTGGGGGGCTACGTACACACGAGGTGATGAGAGTCCGTGCGTAGCTACAATTATGCTGTTGTCCGGGTAGTTTAGGACCCAAAAACATGTTATACTTGGATTATTTGCGAACTTATTGACAGCTTGAACTGCTTAATTAACATCAAATTAGTAAATGAATTTCTAAATAGATTAAACTTCATTTTTTTCTCAAATGGTTAAAGTGGATTGGCTTTCTTTGGATAATTGCTCCGTGTGGAATTCTTGATTGACTGTCTGTGTGTGTTTATTTTTTGAACGGGCCGAACGCCTCGGCAGATTAAATAGATGCATCTATGGTTCGTTCCATTCGGCCCTCGGTAGTGCACAATTTAAATATTGTTGGAGCGGGCCGTACAACCTCGACATGATTTTGTGCATGCTTATATTGCTTATCTTGAGATTATTTGAGATTGATATTTGCTATCCCCGAATTGAGATAATTGAAAACTAGTGGATTATGAATCCGGAGACCTTCAGCATAAAAAGAAACTTTTACCTGTTCGTGACTCATTGAAATTACTGTCATTTTTTAATAAATCCATGACTATTCGCATTAATAATATGTTATTTTTGGACCTCTAGTAAGTTTCAAAGTCGACCATCTCGTCTCTACTTTTTAAATATTAGATGGGATACTCATTGAGTATACGTTATTTTCGTACTCATACTACACTTCAGTGCATTTTTGTTGCACATGCTCATGTGTTACTAGTGGCCTACTAGGCGTAGCAGCACGGATAATACTGGGACTAGTTGAGATGCATTATTCGAGGCGGCCCGCAACTAGTGTAGTCTCTTCCAGTATATTATATTTACTTTCTGTCCATTGTATTCCGGACGGATGTCGCATTTTATTTCCGTCTTAGTAAATGCTCGTGCACTTGTGACACCGGGTTCTGGGATGATTATTGGGTAACTTGTATCTACTTTCAAACATTCTTTTATTTGCATTGTAAAGATTGTCTTTTACTAGTAAGACTGAAGGAAAAATCTTGGTTTTCAAAATTGTCAAAATGAGAATTTAATCAAGTAATTTGGTTGGCTTGCCTGACAGCAGTGTCCGGCGCCATCATGACCCTTAGCGGATTTTGGGTCGTGACAACATGGTATCAGAGTATTAGGTTCTTAGGGTCTCATGAGTCATGAGCAAGTCTAGTAGAGTCTCACGGATCGGTACGGATACGTCTGTACTTATCCTCGGGAGGCTCTAGGACTGTTAGAAGTACTTCCCTTCTTGATTCCTCATCGTGCGATTTGATTTCTTGAGGCTTATACCCTTGTTTCCTTCCTACTCAATCTTATGCGACACGAACCACTGGTTATAAATCGAGAATTGAAGGATTGTAATGGTACTACGAATATGGTGCAGGGTGTTTCTCCCTGCGGGGTTGGTTGAGCTATTATCATCACCTTGTAGAAGGATATTATATCATTTTAGCTCAGTAGCGGTACTTCTGAGAGCTTTGAGGCTAGGCACAGGATGTCATGATGCTTATGAACGATTGTTTCGCAGTGTTGATATGATGGTAGGATGTTTTGCCTATGTGTCGGGGCTGTAAATGATTTGAAGGGAAGTTTACTCAGTGCATGATCTAGAAATTTGGTATTTCATTCCCAGCAGGGGGAAGATCGGTCTGAGAATGGTCAGATGTGGGGTGGTGGAGTAATGAGACATGGTATTTGCAAGCATGGTGGAGTTTTATTCTATGATGAGCTGTTCTTGTCCTAATTGAACGTACTAAGTTTGCCGGTGTTATGATCCTCTATAATTCACCATTGGGGTAAATATTGTGAAAAAGTATTGAAGAGGCGGCTGTCAGATATCGTGGGGTGTGGTAGTGCAGGATTGAATCAATGTTCCTAATGTCGACGATTCGAGGAAGTTAATCTTCGGAAAGGTTTAAAGTTAGCAGCAACTGTGGGTTCAAGTGCCACGAGGATAGGTTCTATTTAAGGCAAAAACTGAGAAGCAGAGGATAAGGAAGAGCGTGTAGGGAGTGTCAGGTAGTGGTTAAAATTTCTAGAAAGCCAGGTATAAGAAGCAAAGGTTGAGTGTTCGATTAGAGGGGTGAGTTTTGCCAAAGTGGGAGAGTGGTGGAGTTGCATATGGGCTCTGCGTTGGGTGACTATGCACCTTAAGGGGATAATAGATAAGTATGTGCGTACAAGGCTTTATACCGTCAATCTTTAGCTAAATGACGAAGAACAAATGAAGAAAAATAAGATGCTAAGGCGACCTCGGGGTCGAAAAACATAGTTATTTTTAGAAGAAAGAGATAGAGAGATAGTATTGCTTATATTGAAGAAGTGGAGCAACTTCAGTCCTCTACAAGATGGGGTGAGTCCCCCTTATAGGCAAAGGGAATATACATATATTATTTACGAGAAGAGAAAGATGGGATGGCTTATCGCTCGTCATCTCAGTAGGTTACGTATAGACCGACCATGTCAGGTGTAGCCATGTGCTCCGGAGTCATCTTCTCTTACCCTGACCTCAGGCCCTGCTTTCTTTGATTCGGACCTCGATGAGCTTGGAGGTCGAGGACTCGATCATAGCCTTCTATCCTCGGGGTCTCGAGGGAGGCTTCCAAAATTGCTTTGATAGCAAAAATCAAGTCTTCTGATTTTTACCGCGTACATATAGTCTCCGCGTTTCCCATGATGAAGTGATGGGAAATTATTCTGACACTCGACTCCTCGAGCTCCTTTTGGCGATGCTATAATAACGATTCAAATTGGGGCGCGCTCTTTCGTAGATGATAGCGTGTCTCACAAGTCTTTACTCGATTTCCTATCGCTTCCGCTCCTCAAGGAAAAAGTGCTGCCGTTAGTTCATTTTTTCTAGGATGTAGCAATACACCCGTTGTTCAGTCTTTCAGGGCATCGATGACCCTGTTGTTTCCCCTATAAGTGAGGGTGTCCTATGGCATTGCATTTTTCATCCCAACACTTTTGCTGGTGTATTTTGCTTCTTCCTTCCCATCATCTTTTTCTGCCTTTGATTATCATGATGGGAGCATTCTATCTTGAAGCTGTTTGGAAGGGATCCTCCAGGCCGCGCAAAGCCTTTTGTCGGGGTCTACCTCCTATCGAATGTAAACATGTACGTTGGCCACTGCTGCTACCATCGGCTCGAGATGGCTATGGACGGAGATTTGGTTTTACCTTTGCTTAGATGATATTTCGAATTACGCACCTCTGCTCAAAAGGGGGCTCGGAATATCCAGCCTCTACTCATCCTCATACCCTGGCTCGATGTGGAACTCCATCCTGAATCGGGATCTTGCACAACTCGCTTCTTGAAGAAGTGTATTTGAAGTAGCCGTGCAAGTAGGGCTGGGGGTTGTTCGGCCTGCTCCCTCTCTGAAGCTTCCTTAGCCAATGAGGGTCCTCGAGCTTCGAGGAGCTGTAGCGCTTCGTCGTCCTTTCCTGCTCCCTGGTTGCTCTTCCTCGGCTGTGTCAAAGTGGACAGCTGAGATAGAGCTTCCGGGGACGATCCTGGAGGCACTTCCTTCGAGGGTAGAATAGGTTTGAGGCCCTTTCCTCATGCATTTTCTTTTGTCGTACCCGTGTCGGGAACCCTTTGTAGGCTCTTGTATTTTGTATGTGATTTCCCTCCATCTCTTTGTAATTGAGTGTTGTAACCCTCGGGGGTTCTTGTACTTTGTAAACTTCATAAATGAGAAATGAACTTTGTTGACCTCTGCTTTCAAGTTGGCTCTATTTCCTTACGTTTTCATGACCATCGAGGCTCTTCAAATGCATTTCTTTGTGTTGCTGATAGCTGATATCAATTTTGGATGTGAGCGTTCGCCTTGTTTTTTTGCTAATTGATATGGGCTCGTTCCGATCCCGTTGTCGTCCCTTGGGACAACCTGTGGTCGATCCGATGAGCTGGTGCTTGATAAGTCCGGATTTTAACATGTTTTATGCCCCTACTTGCCTATGCTTTGGTTATAAATTGCTACAAAATAGTCCCAAAATGCTCACAGGTTGTGCTTGATTGCATGTTTGATCGACAAAGTGACAATGTCAAAGATCTGCTCAAAAAGGAGTGAAACCTGCTCAAGTATCAAAGACCAAGAGATCTAAGGAAAGAGAACGTAGTGCGGACCGCGCAAAAGTGAATGCATCTGCACTAGGAGGTTCAGAGAGTTGGTATAATCAGGCTGAAGGCTACGGCCGCGGTACATTTCTCGCAGTCCGCGGTTAGGCTCCGCGGCCGCACTACTCTTTTGTATGGTCCGCGGACATGAGGTTTAGCGAGGTTGACAAATGGCCAATTCCAAGCAATGCGGTCCGCGGTCGTACTTGTGCGGACTGCACCAACTCCCCCCGCGGCTGCAATACACTTCCACGCGGTTCGCGGTTCGTGGTCCACGGTCCTCAAGTTCAGAGAAGCAGAAATGTGAAGTCCAAGAGCCAGTGCTGCCGCGGTCCATTTTGTGTGGCCCAACTGACCCCACAAGGGTATTTTTGTCCAGGTTTTCTAGCCTAAGTATAAATAGAACATTTTACCATTTTTAGGTAAGTTTTTGTATTCCAGAGATAGCTGCGCTCGTGAGACTCAGTTTTGTAGCTATTTTTTGCGCTTTTGCTTTATATTTACAATAGATTCTTGTAGTTTCATTTAGCAATTAATTAATATGTTCAGTTCTTCATCTATTTCTTCATTTTCTTTTTCAAGCATGAGTAGTTAAACCCATTAGCTAGGGTAGTGGCTCAACCCTAGTGTGGGTAATTGATGGGTGTTGCCTTCTAGGGTTAGATTGATTATGGGTATTTGCTATTTGGGTTGATTTTATATTTTTAATTCAGAATTGGTGGTTGCAAACACTGATTCAATCTTTGTGGGTTTTACTCTTCTTGAGAAAGAGAGTTTATGACCCCAAAATTGACCCAACAAGGAATTGGAATGGACTCATGAGAAATGATAGTCCCAATTAACGGGTTAAATCTCTAGAGAGTAATCACCCTACTTGAACCCTAGTTGCTTGATCTAATTGGCCTACCCAATTGGTCTCGAGAGAGTCAATTGTGCAAAATTAATCTCTCTACCGAGAGGTGTGAGAGTGGGTACAATTGTACAACGGTTATAGCATAATTCCCAAATATGTCAATCTATCCTTAGTAACATCTAGCTGTCAATTACTCACCTAGGTAGTGTCACGACCGTAGTGCCTTTCTTCCCATTAGATACAACTTTAGCAATCATCTTGTAGCTTAATTTAGTTTCAATTTAGTAGTCTGAAAATAGTAGTTTATAATTGAAAAACCCAAAAATGAAAAGAAGATCATCTAAGAGCACACACGCAACTCTATCCTAAGTAGATACCCGAATTCCCTTCTAGCTCCCTAAGGATTCGATCCCGACCCTCATATTGGGTAAAAGCTATTGCGACCCTCTTCTCCTACTCTTTAGTAGCGGGTAGTTGGCTACGATCACTTTTTGGCACCGTTGCCGGGGAGCTTACGTTTTTGGCTATCTAGTTAGTAGCTTTGTGTGTTGCTCTTTTTACTTCTTATTTACTAATTTTGTTTGTGTCGATTACTCAGGTACAAATGGATCTCAATGCCAATGACCCTCTTGGAAATGTGAATGCGGGGGAGGAGGTAGACGATCTTGATCATGAAGAGGTTCCTATATTACCTCAACCTCCATGTAGAGGCAGTCAGGCCAATGCAAATGACAACAACAATATTCAAAACCCTCCTCCGCCACCGCCAAGAGTGACTCCAAGAGTCCTCCCGAATCAAGGATATGCGAGTGCCATCATTCCTCCCCGAATCCGGGCGGGGAACTTTCAAATTACAAATTTCATGTTGACCTTGCTCGAGCAAAGAGGGTATTTTACGGGCGCCTCCGATCAAAATGCCTACAAGCACTTGAAAGGCTTCGTAGATACATGCTGGGGTAGTAAGCAAACAAATATGTCCAAGGATGCGTTGAGATTGAGGATTTTCCCGTTTTCTCTTTGGGGTAAGGCATTGGATTGGTTAGAAAGGCTCCTCAATCATTCCATCACAACTTGGGATGAATTGGTGGACAAATTTATTGCCAAGCTCTTTTCTCCAAGTCATATGGCAGCCCTTCGGGATGAAATCCTAGCCTTCAAGCAAGAGCCAACAGAACCTTTGCACGAAATATGGGAAAGATATATAACAATGGTTAAGGAGTGCCCTAATAACGACATGACCGAGGCGATGATACAACAAACTTTTTATCGGGACATTAACACCACAAATCAATGCATTGTGAACCAATTGGCCGGAGGGAACTTTATGAAATTTTATTACCAAGAGGCATATGATGTACTTGATGAAATGGCCGACACCTCTTCGGCATAGCAAAGCCAAGCAAATGTGCCCCAAAGTGATCCCACGATCACCCATTTGCACAAGAAATTGCACGATCATGGCCAAGCTATTGCCGAGCTTACAACAACTATGAATCAATTGGCGAAGGCGCAATCGAAACAAGTCCAAAACCCACGCCAAGTCAATGTAATAGAAGGTGTTTCTATGTTGAAAAGGAGGCAAAGAGGGCAACAACAACCTCAAGGTAATTGTGAGCAATTTGACAACAACAATGATGGTGGTGGTTATTCGAATTAGTGCTATGATGATCAAAGCGAAGAAGTTCAATATGTCAATAACTACCAAGGGAATAGAGGAAATCAAGGGAATCAACAATGGCGTCCCTAAGGAAATTAGGGAAATCAACAAGGCGGCGGTAGTTGGAATAATAACAACCAACAACAAGGTGGTGGCAATTGGAACAACAACAATCAAGGCAGAAATTGGGGGAACAACAATTCTGGCAACCAAGGAAATTGGAATGAAAATAACAACAATAATTGGAATAACAACAATGTTCAAGGCGGGTGGAATAACAATGGAAATCAAGGCAACCGGGGGTAAGGTTTTCAAAGGCCCCCGATATATCAACAACCAAAAAATCTACCTATGTTTCAATCTCAAGAGTCTAGTTCTTCGGGTAATGATATGGGAAGAATAGAAATGATGTTCAAACAAATGATGAAGAAGAACCAAGACTCCGATGCTCAATTGGCTTACCATAATACCTCTATTCGGAACTTGGAGGTGCAATTAGGCCAAATTTCTCAATCGTTGAATAATCGACCTAAGGGTGCTCTACCAAGTGATACGGTAGTGAAGTCGAAGGGAGGTAACAATCATGTGATGGCGGTTACAACAAGAAGTGGGAGTGGCGGTGATGTGCATGCCTCGAAAGAAAATCAAGTTGTGGATGATGATGTTGGATTACAGCCTCGATTATTCTTGGGAGAACTTTCCTAGCAACGGGGAAGGCTTTGGTTGATGTTGAAGCGGGTGAGCTAACTTTCCATGTGGGGGATGAGAAGGTTGTTTTCCATGTTTGCAAATCAATGAGACAACCCAATAGCGCCGAGGTATGTTCATTTGTGGACATTGTCACAGCTGTGATAGTGGATGACACAAGTTCCATGATCTATGTTGAAGTTCCCCTTGAGGTCGTGCTTAATATGGATGTTGATGATGATGCAAGTAGAGTGGAATGCATGAATGCTTTGCAAGATATGTGCTCGTATTCTTATGAGCCTAGAAAATTGTCCTTGGATCTTGAAAATCGGAAAACGCCACCAACTAAGCCATCCATTGAAGAGCCACCGGTGTTGAAGTTGAAGCCACTTCCTCTATACCTCAGGTATGAATGTTTGGGCTCTAATTCAACTCTTCCCATTATTCTTTCTTCTTGCCTTACTAACTTGCAGGTTGAGGCCACTTTGGAGGTGCTTCAAAGGCGAAAAAGGGGAATAGGATGGACTCTGGCGAACATTCGGGGAATAAGCCTCGCATTTTACATGCATAAAATTATCTTGGAGGATGATGCAAGGCCTTTCTTAGAACATCAAAGGAGGCGAAATGAAGCAACACAAGAGGTGGTGAAGAAAGAAATGATCAAGTGGCTTGATGCGGGTGTGGTGTATCCAATTTTTGATAGCTTATGGACTTCTCCGGTCCAATGTGTGCCAAGGAAAGGAGGGATGACGGTAGTGACAAATGAAAACAATGAACTTATTCCCACTCGGACCATTACTGGGTGGAGAGTTTGTATGGACTACCGGAAACTCAACAAGGTGACCCGCAAGGATCATTTCCCCTCGCCATTCCTCGATCAAATGCTTGATCGCCTTGCGGGGCGAGCTTTCTATTGCTTTTTGGATGGGTATTCAGGCTATAATCAAATCTTAATTACCCCAGAGGACCAAGAGAAGACCACTTTTACATGCCTCTATGGTACATTTGCTTTCTCCTGGATTCTACTCGGGTTGTGCAATGCTCCGGCGACCTTCCAACGTTGCATGATGGCTATTTTCACTGACATTGTGGAAGACATATTGGAGGTCTTTATGGATGATTTTAGTGTGGTTGATGATTCCTTTGAAGAATGCATGGTAAATTTGGATAGAGTCTTGGCCCGATGTGAAGAAACTAATCTCGTTCTCAATTGGGAAAAATATCATTTTATGGTTAAAGAAGGGATAGTGTTGGGTCACAAGATTTCTAAGCATGGGATTGAGGTTGACAAGGCTAAAATCGAGGTGATTTCAAGGCTTCCTCCCCCCTCTTCTGTCAAAGGGGTGAGGAGTTTCCTTGGGCATGCCGGGTTCTACCGGCGGTTTATCAAAGATTTCTCGAAGGTCGTGAATCCCCTTTGCAAGTCTCTAGAGAAAGATGCTAAGTTTGTTTTTGATGAAAAATGCATGGAGGCCTTTGAACTTTTAAAGCACAAGTTGACCACCACCCCGATCATTACCGCACCCAATTAGAGTTTGCCCTTTGAACTAATGTGTGATGCAAGTGACATTGCAGTGGGGCGATGTTGGGCCAACGAGTTAGCAAAATGTTCCATCCCGTGTACTGTGAGCACGTGATTTTTTCCCTAAGCAAATTATTCCTAAAATCCAAAGAAAATAATTTTCATTATTTTTATAATTTTGTTGATATTTGTTGCATTTTTGTGTTAATTAGTTTCATGATAATTCATATTAAAATACAAAAAATATGCATACACATTAGGATTTTTAATTTTACAATTTTACTATTAGTTCATTTTAGAAAAATTTGAGGAAAAATAAAAAACCTCATTTTATTGTTTTAATCGAAAATTGCTATAAAATAGTTATTAAATAAATTTTTAGAATTTAATTGGTTTAGTTTAATTTCACAATTTAATAAAATCAGAAAAAATATATATAAAATTGGAAAAGAAAAATAAAAATATAAAATACAAAATGAGAAAATAAAATACAAAAGAAAAATGGATTGTTTTAAATTTTGGGCTAAATACCCCAAGCCCAAACCAAAAATACCCCCAAGTCCAAATTAAATGACCCAGTCCGCCCCACCTTTAGCCCAAACGAAGCCGTTTAAGGGGTGTTTGATCTCAGCCGTTGAAACCTGGTGATCTAACGGTCGAAGCCTGATCTCATTAAAAATGAAACGGCGTCGTTCATAGGTCCATCCAATCTCAACTGTCAAAATATTTTAATCCAACGGTTGGTGTCAAATATTACACTTTTAATATACCAAAATAAAATCAAATACCCGGTCTTCCCCCATATAA
>MU668262.1:5060-26731 GCA_026770625.1 Nicotiana glauca
CACTAACTGGGTCAACATACGGATGGCTCCTCTAAGGTCCCCATCAGAAACACCGGGACCGGAAGCTGGAATTGTATCAGAATCAGGAATATTGGCGGGAGGGATGGTGGCACCCTCTGTCACAGCCGAAACAAGAATGCTTGGATCTGGAATAGATGGGCCGGGCGGATTCAAGATCGGTGAGTCACTCTCAATCACGGCATCAGGTACGTGATTCACAGCCACACTTGCGGTGGCGTTGGCCCCAAGGTCGATTCTAGCTCTCTTCTTAGGTGCCATTTCTGAAAATTTCAAAACAGAGCACGAGTTATGCATAAATACTTCCGCTTTTCACTTCACCGCATGATATAGAATAACAAAGAAGGGGGTAAATTCCTAAATGTCCATGCAGCCCCCTACTTATAGATGTGGTCGACAACACACCGAAAAGAAGGGCTATACTAGACACGGCTTCGAGACATCCGAGGACACTTTAAAACCTTAGGCTCTGATACCAAGTTTGTCACGCCCCAAATTCGAGGGACATGACCGGCGCTCAACCGGGCAGCCCCAATCAAGCGGACCTGGGTGCCTTTCCTAACCCACATGTTACCCCTGTATTTTTCATTACTTATTAACCAAAGGATTAAGCAGTTTATAATTGAAATCACACTTTTTCAAACATTCCCAACATGCTTAATTACTTAACAAATTTACAACTTACAAGGCCCGACATATATCTACATAAGTCCATAATCCCACGTTTTCTGTCTACGGAGCCTCTAAGATATGACAGGGATAATACAATACTTGCCGGTAACAAGGCTCCGGCTATACCTTACACAAAACCAAAATAAGACTCCAAAAATAGAAGTGGCATGAGCCACGCAGGGCCCCGAGAGGAAAGGGGCTCACCAAAACGGCCAGTAGAAGATGAAGGAGTGCTACTGCCGATGAACCGAAGTACCTGCTACGAATCCACCTACAATCATAACACGAATGTAGCGCCCCCGGCAAAAGGGACGTCAGTACACTGGAATTGTACTGGTATGTATGAACAATCTTTGTCCCAAGTAAACTCAAGCCATAAACAAGTAAGTCACGGTAATAGAAACAACAAACCAATACATAAGAGTTAACAAGTCAAGCCAACTACGTTTTCAACACCTAACTTTGTTTCAAGTAGATGTCAAACCATATACAAGTAGAAAACAACAATAGAAGCAACAACCAACACACATGAAAGGCACAATCAAGCCAAACAAAGGGACAATCAGTGCCCCAAAGATTTCAAACTCTCCTGCTGTCCCCTTTCACAATTTCTCATCAATGATTTCACAATTGGTACACATATTGATTTCAATGGCAATTTTGATCACATACCACCCTTATTACCTCGTCCACCCTTATTACCTCGGCCACCCTTATCACCCCAACCCATAGTTATCATATTGTGTTGCGGCGCGCAACCCGATCCCACCGTACAGTTTCAAATCACAACAATCACAACAACAACCAAGAACACTTCACAAAGGTCACATCAAAACAATACGCAATTCATAAAGATCACAACAACATTTCACTAAGGAGTCACAACAATGATTCACAAGTGTTCACGTTACCACAATGCTTTTCAAGTCACAGCCACAACAATGCTACAAGTGTTTCCATAGCCAATGGTAACAATCCCATTATGTTCAGCAATCCAAAGCAATTCAAGTCATTTCATTAATTTCCCACAAGGAACCAAATATGTTATTACCACCATTGTTCCCAATTTCATCATTTACAATTTCCTTTTTTTCCAATTGTTTTCCAACTCTTACCTCATAAATTTTAACCAAACCAAATCATCACCCAGCAAAACAATCACAAGAGTCTCACAACAATTCGCATAGCTATTATATACCATTTATTTGCACACCAAAATAGGGCGATTTCACAAGGATCAAAGTTAGCCATACATACCTGGAGTCGAATTTCCTTTCTTTTTCTTTTATCTCCTACTTCTAATTCACCCAATAACCTAGCAGCGTCAATCTAGGTCACAAGTTACAAATATATCTTAGAGTTGAAATTCACAATTTTTATCCGAGCTTATTTGGGTTATCGAGCACCTCCCCTTACTTCTACCCATTTCCATTTTACTAATCTTTAGGTATAAAGAACATGCATGAGTGTCTAACTTCCATTTTCAAGAGTTAATGCATCAAAATCCCTCTTTCTATTAAAATCTGAGAATCAAGGAAAAAGGGGTTAGGGATTTTACCTTTAGAAATGGAGATGAAGACACTAGCTTAAGAATTTTTCGGACCAAGCAATTTGAGAAATGATTTTTGAAGAAGATGAACTTTTCCCTCAAGAATCTGTCCTTCCTCTCTCTTATTTTGTTCAGAGAATGTGTAAAAATGAGGGGTTAGGGCGTTATATTAGAAAGGGGGTCGGGCTTTAAAATTAGAAAATAGAAGCCCGAAGTGAAATCTGCGGTCGCATCTGCGATAGCATAATCAACATGCGGTCCGCAGAATGGACCGCAAAATTGCTCCCCAAAAATTAAATGTTCTGCTTCGATCTGCGATAAGAATGCGGTCCGCATTCGTGTTCTGCGGTCGCATAATGTGCCGCAGAATTGACCGCATTTTTAACTTCAATTTTTGAAAAATCTTCTGTTACACTCTGCGGTAGGAATGCAGTCCGCATTTCGATTCTTTAATCGCAGAATGGACCGCATTTTTGACATCAACTTATACCAATTCTCTGCTTCACACTGCGGTAGGAATGCGGTCCGCATTTTGATTCTGCGATCGCATTCTTGACCGCAGAAATGACAATTTTCTGGAAAAATTTATTCTTTTGATTTTTAAAGCATAGATCACCAACGAGGGTCCAAACCGCGGCGAGCAAGCTCGCCGCAAAGAATTCTACACATTCCTAACACAATATTCGGACCTTGACAGTATGAGATACTAGGTTTTAAGCACAAAATTTTACGGGGCCTTACATTATATTGATCCCATTCCGGTGAAGATCCATAATCAGCCGGCATATTGTGCCCATGTTGAAGAGGAAACAGATGGAATGCCTTGGTTCCATGACATCAAGGAGTATTTTCCAAAGGGAGAATATTCGGAGAATGCAAACCACACTCAGAAACGCACACTTCGGAGATTTTCCAATCACTTCTTCCACAGTAGAGGAAACTTGTACAGAAGAACTCCTAATTTAGGATTGCTAAGATGTGTCGACACAAAGGAAGCTTTTAAGCTACTTGAGGATATACATGTTGGGACCTGTGGCCTACACATGAATGGTTTTGCCTTGGCTAAGAAGATACTTAGGTTCGGTTACTTTTGGATGACCATGGAGATAGATTGCATCCAGTATGTCCACAAATTCTTTCAATGCCAGGTGCATGCCAATATGATAAAAGTGTCGCCAAACGATTTAATACAACAAGCTCACCTTGGCCATTCACCACCTAGGGAATGGATGTTATCGGTCCGATTGAACCCACTGCTTCATATAGAAACAACTTTATTCTGGTAGCCATTGATTACTTCACAAAATGGGTAGAGGCTGCATCTTACAAAGTTGTCATCAAGAAGGTTGTCGCAGATTTTGTCAAAGATCGTATTGTCTGCCGACTCGGAGTTCCCGAGTCCATGGTTACTGATAATGCTGCTAATCTCAATAGTGATCTGATGAAAGCCATGTATGAAACTTTCAAAATCAAGCACAAGAATTCCACGACCTACAGACCTCAGATGAATGGAGCCGTAAAAGCCGCCAACAAAATCATCAAGAAGATACTAAGGAAGATGGTATAGAACCACAAACAATGGAACGAGAAGCTATATTTTTATTTATTGGGATAACTGCACTACGGTTCGCACATCAACCGGGGAAGCTCCCTATATGTTGGTTTACGTTACTGAGGCTGCCATCGCAACCGAGGTAGAGATTTCTTCTTTAAGAACCATATAGGAAGCTGAACTCAGTGATGTAGAGTGGATATGGAGCCGCTATGAACAATATGCCCTTATCGATGGAAAGAGAATGAACGCAGTGTCTCATGGTTAACTTTAGCAGAATAGATGTCCAAAGCTTTCAACATAAGGGTCAAACCAAGGCAATTTTTACCAGGTCAGTTGGTGCTGAAGAAGATCTTCCCACATCAAGATGAAGCCAAAGGGAAATTCTCTCCTAACTAGAAGGGTCCGTACATGGTTCATAGGGTGCTGACAGGAGGAGCACTCATACTTACAGAAATAGATGGAGAAATCTGGCCAAAACCAATCAATTCAGACACAGTCAAGAGAAACTTTGCTTAGGTTATTTATATTTCCTCACCTGATATAATTGAACTACGCTTGACCTGATTACCTTTTAAGAGGGGATACGTATACAGCCTTATGGGTTCAGTCATATCACAATAAAATTTCCATTTCCCCCTTACGATCAGAAACTGAGGAAGAATTTTTAGAAGGATTCTCAAAATTTCGAAGAAGGTTCGGCAAGGCCTATTATCTGTAAAACGGTCAAAAGATCATCTACCAAACTGGGGCAGAATTTTGAAAAGGACCCTCAAAATTCCAATATAAGAGACCTGCAATGCCTTTGAGATGTGTTATAGTCACTAGTTCATCTAAAATTACTTAATATATCAGTATGTTTCTAAAATGACTCTATTTTTATCAATTATTGCATATTTTTCGAAAACTTTATTTCTGTAACAGTCAGGTCTTAGCCAAGGGAACTCGATGAGGCCTCTAGAACGGAGCAAAGCAAGGCCGGCAGACAGAAGCACGAACCGACCTCCCCTCTCAAAACTTACAATTTTTCTTTGAACACAGGCACATTTGACGTAGCAATGGCATTCGTAGATATATATACACTAAGCATATTCTCTATCAATCCGGACATCAGGCACCGAACACATCCCCAACTAAGACATATACTACTCTTATTTGCTACTTGCTCTCTCCGTGAGGCTAATCCTTGCGTCCCTATCTATATGAGGCTAATCCCTGCCTCTCTATCTACATGAGGCTAATCTTTGCCTCCATATATTTGCATGAGGCTAATCCTTACCTCCATATTTATATGAGGCTAATCCCTGCCTCCATATTTGCATAAGGCTAATCCTTGCCTACTTACTTGCATGAGGCTAATCCTTGCCTCCACATATGCGTGAGGCTAATCCCGGCCTCCATATTTGCATGAGGCTAATCCTTGACTCCATACTTGTATGAGGCTAATCCTTGCCTCCACATTTTTATGAGGCTAATCCTTGCCTCCATATTTGCATGAAGCTAATCCTTGCATCCACATTTTCATAAGGCTAATCCCTGCCTCCATACCTGAATGAGGCTAATCCTTACCTCTCTAACTTGCATGAGGCTAATCCTTGCCTCTCTAGCTTGCATGAGGCTAATCCTTGCCTCCACATTTGCATGAGGCTAATCCCTACCTTCATATCTGTGTGAGGCTAATCCTTGCCTTTATATCTTGCATGAGGCTAATCCTTGCCTCCACATCTACACGAGACTAATCTTTTCCTCCATACCTGCATGAGGCTAATCATTGCCTCTCTATCTTTCATGAGGATAATCCTTGCCTCCGTATTCGTATGAGTCTAATCCTTACTTCCATACCGGCATAAGGCTAATCCTTGCCTCTCTATCTTGCATGAGGCTAATCCTTGCCTCCATTTTTGCATGAGGCTAATAGTTGCCTCCATACTTGCATGAGGCTAATCCTTGCCTCTTATATCTACATACGGCTAATCCTTGCCTCCCATATTTGCATGGGACTAAGCATTGTCCCTCTTTGCATAAATATTTCTCAATTTCTTGTGCTATCTACTTGCTTTTCAATCGGTTTAAGCTCTGACCTCCATTTCACAAGACTAATTCTTGCCTTTCTAACTTGCATGAGGCTAATCCTTGCCTCCACAATTTTATGAGGCTAATCCTTGCCTCCATATTTGCATGAAGTTAATCCTTGCATCCGCATTTTCATAAGGCTAATCCCTGCCTCCATACCTGCATGAGGATAATCCTTACCTCTCTAACTTGCATGAGTTTAATCCTTGCCTCTCTAGCTTGCATGAGGCTAATCCTTGCCTCCACATTTGCATGAGGCTAATCCCTGCCTTCATATCTGTGTGAGGCTAATCCTTGCCTCTATATCTTGCATGAGGCTAATCCTTGCCTCCACATTTACACGAGACTAATCTTTTCCTCCATACCTGCATGAGGCTAATCATTGCCTCTCTATCTTTCATGAGGATAATCCTTGCCTCCGTATTCGTATGAGTCTAATCCTTACTTCCATACCGGCATAAGGCTAATCCTTGCCTCTCTATCTTGCATGAGGCTAATCCTTGCCTCCATTTTTGCATGAGGCTAATAGTTGCCTCCATACTTGCATGAGGCTAATCCTTGCCTCTTATATCTACATACGGCTAATCCTTGCCTCCCATATTTGCATGGGACTAAGCATTGTCCCTCTTTGGATAAATATTTCTCAATTTCTTGAACTATCTACTTGCTTTTCAATCGGTTTAAGCTCTGACCTCCATTTCACAAGACTAATTCTTGCCTTTCTAACTTGCATGAGTCTAATCCTTGCCTCCACATTTTTATGAGGCTAATCCTTGCCTCCATATTTGCATGAAGTTAATCCTTGCATCCACATTTTCATAAGGCTAATCCCTGCCTCCATACCTGCATGAGGATAATCCTTACCTCTCTAACTCGCATGAGTTTAATCCTTGCCTCTCTAGCTTGCATGAGGCTAATCCTTGCCTCCACATTTGCATGAGGCTAATCCCTGCCTTCATATCTGTGTGAGGCTAATCCTTGCCTCTATATCTTGCATGAGGCTAATCCTTGCCTCCACATTTACACGAGACTAATCTTTTCCTCCATACCTGCATGAGGCTAATCATTGCCTCTCTATCTTTCATGAGGATAATCCTTGCCTCCGTATTCGTATGAGTCTAATCCTTACTTCCATACCGGCATAAGGCTAATCCTTGCCTCTCTATCTTGCATGAGGCTAATCCTTGCCTCCCTTTTTGCATGAGGCTAATAGTTGCCTCCATACTTGCATGAGGCTAATCCTTGCCTCTTATATCTACATACGGCTAATCCTTGCCTCCCATATTTGCATGGGACTAAGCATTGTCCCTCTTTGCATAAATATTTCTCAATTTCTTGTGCTATCTACTTGCTTTTCAATCGGTTTAAGCTCTGACCTCCATTTCACAAGACTAATTCTTGCCTTTCTAACTTGCATGAGGCTAATCCTTGCCTCCACAATTTTATGAGGCTAATCCTTGCCTCCATATTTGCATGAAGTTAATCCTTGCATCCGCATTTTCATAAGGCTAATCCCTGCCTCCATACCTGCATGAGGATAATCCTTACCTCTCTAACTTGCATGAGTTTAATCCTTGCCTCTCTAGCTTGCATGAGGCTAATCCTTGCCTCCACATTTGCATGAGGCTAATCCCTGCCTTCATATCTGTGTGAGGCTAATCCTTGCCTCTATATCTTGCATGAGGCTAATCCTTGCCTCCACATTTACACGAGACTAATCTTTTCCTCCATACCTGCATGAGGCTAATCATTGCCTCTCTATCTTTCATGAGGATAATCCTTGCCTCCGTATTCGTATGAGTCTAATCCTTACTTCCATACCGGCATAAGGCTAATCCTTGCCTCTCTATCTTGCATGAGGCTAATCCTTGCCTCCATTTTTGCATGAGGCTAATAGTTGCCTCCATACTTGCATGAGGCTAATCCTTGCCTCTTATATCTACATACGGCTAATCCTTGCCTCCCATATTTGCATGGGACTAAGCATTGTCCCTCTTTGGATAAATATTTCTCAATTTCTTGAACTATCTACTTGCTTTTCAATCGGTTTAAGCTCTGACCTCCATTTCACAAGACTAATTCTTGCCTTTCTAACTTGCATGAGTCTAATCCTTGCCTCCACATTTTTATGAGGCTAATCCTTGCCTCCATATTTGCATGAAGTTAATCCTTGCATCCACATTTTCATAAGGCTAATCCCTGCCTCCATACCTGCATGAGGATAATCCTTACCTCTCTAACTCGCATGAGTTTAATCCTTGCCTCTCTAGCTTGCATGAGGCTAATCCTTGCCTCCACATTTGCATGAGGCTAATCCCTGCCTTCATATCTGTGTGAGGCTAATCCTTGCCTCTATATCTTGCATGAGGCTAATCCTTGCCTCCACATTTACACGAGACTAATCTTTTCCTCCATACCTGCATGAGGCTAATCATTGCCTCTCTATCTTTCATGAGGATAATCCTTGCCTCCGTATTCGTATGAGTCTAATCCTTACTTCCATACCGGCATAAGGCTAATCCTTGCCTCTCTATCTTGCATGAGGCTAATCCTTGCCTCCATTTTTGCATGAGGCTAATAGTTGCCTCCATACTTGCATGAGGCTAATCCTTGCCTCTTATATCTACATACGGCTAATCCTTGCCTCCCATATTTGCATGGGACTAAGCATTGTCCCTCTTTGGATAAATATTTCTCAATTTCTTGAACTATCTACTTGCTTTTCAATCGGTTTAAGCTCTGACCTCCATTTCACAAGACTAATTCTTGCCTTTCTAACTTGCATGAGTCTAATCCTTGCCTCCACATTTTTATGAGGCTAATCCTTGCCTCCATATTTGCATGAAGTTAATCCTTGCATCCACATTTTCATAAGGCTAATCCCTGCCTCCATACCTGCATGAGGATAATCCTTACCTCTCTAACTCGCATGAGTTTAATCCTTGCCTCTCTAGCTTGCATGAGGCTAATCCTTGCCTCCACATTTGCATGAGGCTAATCCTTGCCTCTCTATCTTGCATGAGGCTAATCCTTGCCTCCCTTTTTGCATAAGGCTAATAGTTGCCTCCATACTTGCATGAGGCTAATCCTTGCCTCTTATATCTACATACGGCTAATCCTTGCCTCCCATATTTCCATGGGACTAAGCATTGTCCCTCTTTGCATAAATATTTCTCAATTTCTTGTGCTATCTACTTGCTTTTCAATCGGTTTAAGCTCTGACCTCCATTTCACAAGACTAATTCTTGCCTTTCTAACTTGCATGAGGCTAATCCTTGCCTCCACAATTTTATGAGGCTAATCCTTGCCTCCATATTTGCATGAAGCTAATCCTTGCATCCGCATTTTCATAAGGCTAATCCCTGCCTCCATACCTGCATGAGGCTAATCCTTACCTCTCTAACTTGCATGAGTTTAATCCTTGCCTCTCTAGCTTGCATGAGGCTAATCCTTGCCTCCACATTTGCATGAGGCTAATCCCTGCCTTCATATCTGTGTGAGGCTAATCCTTGCCTCTATATCTTGCATGAGGATAATCCTTGCCTCCACATTTACACGAGACTAATCTTTTCCTCCATACCTGCATGAGGCTAATCATTGCCTCTCTATCTTTCATGAGGATAATCCTTGCCTCCGTATTCGTATGAGTCTAATCCTTACTTCCATACCGGCATAAGGCTAATCCTTGCCTCTCTATCTTGCATGAGGCTAATCCTTGCCTCCCTTTTTGCATGAGGCTAATAGTTGCCTCCATACTTGCATGAGGCTAATCCTTGCCTCTTATATCTACATACGGCTAATCCTTGCCTCCCATATTTGCATGGGACTAAGCATTGTCCCTCTTTGCATAAATATTTCTCAATTTCTTGTACTATCTACTTGCTTTTCAATCGGTTTAAGCTCTGACCTCCATTTCACAAGACTAATTCTTGCCTTTCTAACTTGCATGAGGCTAATCCTTGCCTCCACATTTGCACGAGGCTAATCCCTGCCTCCATACTTGCATGAGGCTAATCCTTGCCTCTCTATCTTTCATGAGGCTAATCCTTGCCTCTATATCTTGCAAGAGGCTAATCTTTGCCTTCACATTTGCACGAGGCTAATCCATGCCTATATACCTTCATGAGGCTAATATTTTCCTCTCTATCTTGCATAAGGCTAATCCTTGCCACATTCGCATGAGACTAATCCCTGCCTCTATACCGAAATGAGGCAAATCCTTGCCTCTTTATCTTTCATGAGCCTAATCCTTGTCTCCTTATTTGCATGAGGCTAATACTTGCCTCCGTACCTATATAAGGCTAATCCTTACCTCTTATATCTGCATAAGGCTAATCCTTGCCTCCCATATTTGCATGGGACTAAGCATTGTCCCTATTTTCACAAACATTGCTTTATTTCTAGTACTATCTACTTACTTTTAAATCGGGCTAAGCTCTACCCTCTATTTCACAAGTCTAAGCCTTGTCTTGATTAACATCATGTTATTGCATATCATGGGCTAAAATAATGCCAATCTATCCAAAGGTTTCATAGTCTAAAAGGCATCATCCTCATAGTCGGAAGACACTATGCCATAGCCTAACGATCCCTCAAATTTGCATATCATTATTCAAAAGTGTCATGGTTCGGAGGCACCATCTGCCTGGCCCGAGAACAGTATTTCATGGCCTGTGAATCCCTCACTAAACAATTCATGGCCTAGGACATCATGGTCCAAGGACGTCATCTTTAACCATCCAAAGACAACTTTCATGGTCTAAAGGGAATCTACATCATGTTTAAATTTTCGTGCAAGTACATGTCGGCAACATCTCTTCATCTATAGGTGACCAGTAAGCAACTGCTATCCTAGCAGGAGTGACCTCGCTCCAGTTCCTTCAACTGTCTCAAACCTTAATCGCTCGCCATAGTTGCTTTTGCATCCCGTGTCCGTTCCTGTAATAACTTCATCGGTATATTTCTCTAATGAATCCAGAACTACAAATGGCCTAATTCTTGTAAGATCGGGGATATGTAGGAAACTCAAGGCCAAAGTCCGGCCTTTGTCTTTCAAAACATCCCGTCCAATCAAAATTGGTCATCATTCCTTTACCCGAAAACTCTTTCACTCTTCACGGGTAAAAAATGGTAGTTGTTGATACCCAATTTTTCCTTATATATTTTTAAGACATATATATGGTTTCCAAAATAGCACATATGCAGTTATAAACATGCATAAGCATTTTTATAATTTTTAAAAGCTCCAAACTTGATTTATTTCCTCCCTTTATTTTTTAATAATTATCCTTCAAATTATTTTTGTGGTGATTTACTCATATAAATAATTTATTTATGCAAAAATATTTTTCAAACATTTTGGTGCATTTTTTTATAATTGCATTTACATTTTTAGGCTAAATTGCGTATCTTTGCAATAATAGCCCCATTAATGCATAATTACATTATTGATGCATAAAATGAGCTTTTATATTTTTAAAATGTTACAAAATTATCTTTAATCACTTTAGTTTACGAAAGTATTTTTCATAAATAATTTATTATTTTTATAAATTTTATAGTATTAAAGTGGCTATTTAAAACCTAGCCAATTTTTATTTTAATTTCAGCCTTAATTCTGACCCAATACCCAGCCCAACTTTTAAACTTAAACTTACCCAGGCCCAATACCCATCCGCCTGACCTGATCCATCCCAAAAGAACTTTTAATCTCGATCGTTGATCATAGAGATCAACGGCCACAAACAACCATTCCTAAAATAAACCTAAAAGACCCCCCAAACCTATCATTTTTATACTACCCGCTGCCCTGAAACCCCTCTCTGTTCTCAAAACGCTCTCAACCTAACCCTAATCAAACCTCACTGACTCTCATCCATGGACATCTCCGATGACTTCACACCACCTCCCAAGCCTCCAATGGCCTCCCTCACGTTAACCTTGCCATCTCTAGGGCCCTCCCCAAGGCTAGTTGACTTGCATCTATGGTTCCTCTCTCGCTTATTTCAGGTAATTCCAGTGTGATTCGGAGTAAGATAATCCTATGTTGATTACGATCTATGGGTTTCTAAGCATGTTTCTTCACCTATGTATGGTTCTCTTCAGAACCCTAATTTCTTTTTTCTGAACCTCTTAGATATGTATAGATTTGAGGTTATTTGGGTTTGTTTTATGTGAGTTTTACAATAAGATTCTTTACAAGAATTGTATGATTTTCAAGTGATTCTCACCTTTTCCTAAACTAGGGTTTCCAAAATTTCTTTTTACAAATTGTTTGATGACTTTTTGTGTTTAATCTTCTGCTTCTCATATATTTTGACTAATTTTTGTAAGTCTGCTACAACCCTAGCCTGTCTATACTAAAAACCCTAAACTTCTGATGTTCTTCCCTTGGTTTCTGAGTACTGGTACATCTGAGTGTGTTCTTGCTTTGGGTTCTTATGATTTCTCGTGATTTTCTTGTCCTAATATGCTTCTACTGAGTGTCTTAGTTCAACCCTTTCACTGATTCTTTATTTCTTGTGTTCATCCTGAATATTATGTCAAGACTTGTATCTTTCTCATTGAATTAATGTTGTTTAAATTTATATTTTCTTAAAGTTGTGTGGAATCCTGATTTTTCATGTTTTACCCTGTTTTATATGCTAAACATGCTGACTCTTTCATGACTTTCTCTTTAATTATTCTGAATTCCTTATTTCCTTGGTTGATTTGAACACTTACCTTTAAACTTTCGATTCTTACCTCTCTACTCGATTTGATTGAATTGCTTGCCTTAATTATTTTTCCTTGCCTTGTTTGTATTTTGCAGATTCCTACTGATTTGTTTCCTTAATTAAAACATCTATTCATTTACCCCCTAATTACCTATTTTATACCTAAATCTTACTTAATTCTTTTCCTTAAATACTTATCATATTTTTACTGTTGATTGAATTGTCCCTTGATTAAGGGAAGACTTGCTAATTTACAAGTGACTTCCCTGATTTGCTACTTAATTGAACTCTTACCTTATTTGTTAAGATTTTGATTACTATATAAATCCCCTCTTATTTTAGGTTCTGGAAAACAAACATTAGTTCAAAAAATCACTACTCCTTACATTCTAAAGTTCTCTTTCTCTTCTACTACTTGCAGTACTCGCTGATCTAGTCGGCTAAAAGCCAAGGCTAGATATTAGAACTTTATTCGCTTTATATTCTGCACCCTTTTCTTCAACTTGTATGTCTCTAATTAAGTTTTGAAATCCAAAGCCTATATGTTTTATTCCTGCATTAGTTCATCAGTTATGAACTCAACTTGTATTTCTGTTTATTTCCTTGCTCAACATGTCTAAACTATGTCCTATGCATCCTTTATACTCTGCACTCTTTCCTACTTACTTCTTCACCTAGCATGTCCAAAGTGTATGTTTAATCATGTTCAAGACGTGCAACTATTGTCTATATCCTAACTACTGAGATCCTAAATGTTTCATGATGTTTGTGACTATATATTTCCTCTATACCCTATCTATGTAACCTAATATGACTCTTATGTGCCACAATCTCTTTATTCCCCATGTGAGATCTGTTTGTTAAGTCTGGATGTCTTTTATGACCAATTGATTATCTGTCGTTTCGTACTCTTCTCAAACTGTCTTTTACCACCAAGTTATTTCCTGATTCTAAAATACTTTTCTACTTCTAAAGTCATCTCTGTACTATTTTCAAAACAAAACTATGTCAAGCACTCTCACTTTACTCCTAGGATATTAGGTTCTTCCCCTCTAATATGTGTACTTCCTTTATCATGATTAACATCATGTTATTGCATACAGTGTCCAAACATGTCTTTGTTTGCAATTATGTGTTTAAACTATTTATTTGTTAAAAGGACTAATTCATAAGTATAAGTTCAGCTGGGTCCCACCATTGTGGACCAAGATGGGTGCCTAACACCTTCCCCTTATGGTTACTTCGAGCCCTTACCCAAAATCTCTGGTAATGCAAACTAGTCTAAGATTTAATCGCTCTAGGTGTCCTAACGCACCATAATCTGTTAGGTGGCGACTCTTCAAAAATCCAAATGCCCAAAGGGAAATGTGTTAATACCACCCATGAACATTGAAACCCGGACTTCTCTCTCCGCAGAGAAAAAAAGAGGCGCAACAGTGGCGCTTTGAGACCCATCAAAGGCTTTCACGTTTATACTTCCTGCCCGTATCTCAAGAAAATCCTTGCCCAATATTTTCGGAGTAGTTAACGGACAAATGTTGAGGCTTGAACCTCTATCTATCAGGACCCCAACAATGAATTTATCTTCAAATTGTACCATGAAATGTAGTGCCCGGTTGTGACTCAATTCTTCAGGCGGTATTCATCCTCGTGGAATTTGATCTTATGACTTTCCAGCACTTGACCTACCATGTTGTCCATTTCTCCACAGGTGATATTGTTTTGCACATAGGATTCATTCAACACCTTCATCAAAGCATTCTTGTGCGCCTCTGAATTTTGCAATAGTGATAAGATGGATATCTGGGCAGGGGATTCGTTCAAGTGATTGAAAATCGAGTATTCCCTTTTATGTAGTTTACTCCAAAGATCATCCGGTCCAGTTTCAATGACAAGTTGCTTAGTAGCAGCCTCCTTGCTTGATCCTCTCAAATGTTTGGGTGTATAGATCCTTCATGTTCTTGTATCAGATTCTTCCATTTTTGCCTTTCCTTTTTGCCTAGCTTCGGCAACGTAATTCCAATATATGACCATGGAATTAAAAGGAGGTGTAGGTTCTACTGTCACTGTAAAAGGTGTGACTACTTCTACCTCGAATAGAACAGGTGTGGCTGTAGGTGGAGCTACCTCCACCTTAAACAGAACTGATGTGGTTACCTCAACTTCGACTGACGAATGTATTTGTACCACAATAAGAGTGAGTGTGACTGCGGGTTTAAAATCATCGCCTTCCCGAATAAACCCAATTGACCCCTCAGGATCTGATTCTTCATCCATCTCTATCACATGTACCATGTCACCCCTATGATCCGGGAGAGGATTATTGCGGACGTTGGGTATAGCTTCCTTTGCCTATGTGACCTTGCTATCAATCAATGTCTGGATCTTATCTTTCAATGTCCAGTACTCGTCGATAGTGTGCCCCTTCATACAGGAATGGTATGCATAGGTTTTGTTTGGGTTGACCCATTGAGATGGGTTCTCCACTGCCACAGTAAGAATAGGAGTGGCATAACATACGCCTTCAATCTTTCCTACAACTGGTCAATGGGTTAAGCAATAGCGGTGTATTGTTTGGGTGGTTTGCCATAAAAGTTAGGTCAGTATTTCTGGTAATTTGGAAAGTATGATAGACGGTGGCAGGTTGAGAATATCTAGGAGATGAAGGTTGGTATGTGGGTGGAGGTGCTTGGTATATGGGTGGAGGTGCTTGGTATGTGAGCAGAGTTTGAAGGCCCTAAGACACCATTACTGCCCCCACTTCTCTTTTCCTTTATATGCCACCTGATTATAATACTTTGTTCCTGGCCTGTAGTGCCTCGAAATTTTTCACTATCCATCTTTTGATACCCTCTTCAATCCTTTCTCCGAGTTCCATAATATTAGAGAACTTGTGATTCTCAATGACCATTAGCCTTTCATAATATTGTGGGTTTTGTGCCCTGACAAAGAACTTGTTCATTTGTTCTTTTTCTAGCATTGGTCTGACCTTGGCTGCTTTCGACCTCCATCGAGTAGCATACTCGCGAAAAGTCTCAGTTGACTTCTTCTTTAAGTTCTAGATGTAGAAGATATCTGGTGCATTCTCCATATTGAACTTGAACCGGTCCATAAATTCTGATGCCATGTTCAACCAATTGGCCCACTTCTTGGGGTTCTGGCTTATGTACCAGGATATGGCATCTCCGATAAGACTTCTTATAAAGAGGTTCATTCAGATCTTTCATCTTTTTCGATCCCCACGAGCTTGTCACAGTAAGTTCTCCAATGAAACTTGGGATCCCCTATTCCATCAAACATTTCGAACTTGGGAGGTTTGAAACCCTCTGGCAGTTCCACGTCTGGTTGTATGCATAGAACCTCAAAATTCAGGCCTCTATCGCTTTACCTTCTTCGACACCCTGAACTCGACTTGTCCATTTCTTGAGATTCCTTGGCTATGTTCTTGATGACCAGGTCTTTGTCAGTAGATTCTGGTATATAGGAGATCAGTTGAGTGGAGTGAGGCACAGTTTCTACGTATATGTAAGGCCCCGTAAAATTTTCTGCTTAAAACCTAGTCTCGTAGTGCCAAGGTCCGAATATGTGTTAGGAATGTGTAGAATTCTTCGCGACGAGCTTGCTCGCCGCGGTTCGGACCCTTTTTACTGATTTTGCACTTAAAAACCAAAATAATCAATTTTTCCAGAAAATTGTCATTCTGCGGTCCAGAATGCGGTCGCAGATCAACTATGCGGACCACAATTCTGCCGCAGAGTGAAGCAGAAGGGTTGTCAAAATTGATGTTAAAAATGCGGTCCATTATGCGGTCGCATAATCAATATGCGGACCACATAATCATCGCATAAGTTCCTCAAGGATTTGTGGAGGTCAATTATGCGGTGCAAAATGTAACCGTATAACAGGAATGCGGACCGCATTCTTGTCGCAGACCCAAGCAGACCTTCAGGGTTTTTGGGCGCATTTCTGCGGTCCAATCTGCGGACCGCATTTTGATTCTGCGATCGCAGAATGCGACCGTAGATTTGCTCGGGCTTCTATTTTTCTAGATTTTAAACTCGAACCCTTTTCAATAAAACACCTCAACCCCCTCATTTTAACAATCTTGTCGAACAAATTAAGAGAGAGGAAGAGAGGGTCTTGAGAGAGAAAGTCATCTTCTCCAAAATTGGATTCTTCAAAACCTACCAGGACGGCAAATTTCAAGCTTATCTTTATACCCCCTTTCCTTATAGGTATAATCCCTAACTTCTCCCATTGAATTTTTTGTTTAAACTAAGAGGGGGATTCTCATGCATTAGTCCTTGAAATAATGGTTGAAATCCTTCATGTATGTCTAGTAAAAACCTAAAATCTAGTAGGAGGAATTGGGTAGGTGTGAAGGAGTATTCAAAGAGGGATTAATAACCTAAATGAGTTTGAGCAGCAGTTATGAACTTCAATTCTAAGTTATGTGTATTAATTTGTGCACTATATTGACGTTGCTAGGCTGTTTGGTGAGTTGAGAATAGAAGTTAAAAAGGGAATTTGGCTCCAGGTATGTATGGCTAACTTTGATCCTTCTAAAATCACCTCGTTTGATGTACATATGCTTGGTAGGTGATATGTACGTAAATTACTTATGAATTTCTTTTGATTTGTACGTTGTGATTGTGTTATGTGGTTGTAATTGAGGAATAAATGACTAAAGGAAACTGTGACTAGTGCAACTGGAATAACTGTGGTAACAATATTTATGGCTTGTTGTGGGCAATTACCAGTGTGACGTTAAACGTATATGGGTTGTTAAATATGATGGAAATAGCATTGATGGTTATGGAAACACTTGTAACATTGTTGTTGTTAATTCTTGAGAAGTATTGTTGTTGACCTTTGTGAATTGTTTGTTGTTGTTGTGTTGTTTGTGGATTGAAACTATACGGTAGGATCGGGCTGCGCACCATAACACGAAGTAATAAGGTGTGGGTTGTGGTGATAAGGGTGGCCGAGGTAATAAGGGTGGCCGAGGTAATAAGGGTGGAAAGTGATCGAAATCACTATTGAAACAAAATATGAGCAAATTGTGAAACTATTGAAGTGAAATTGTGGAAGGGGAAAACATGAGAGTTTGTAAACTTGTTTGGCTTGATTGTTCCTTCATATGTGTTTTGTTACTGCATCCATTACTGTTTCCTACTTATTGTGGTTTGAGTTTACTTGGAACAAGTTTGTTCATACATACCAGTACAATTCAAATGTACTGACGTCCCTTTTGCCGGGGGCGCTACATTCGTGTTATGATTGTAGGTGGATCTATAGCAGACACTCCATTCCACCGACCGTAGCTCCTCATTACTTCCTGCTAGCTGAATTGGTGAGCCCTTTTCCTTTTGGGCCCTGTGTGGCTCATGCCGTTTCTGTTCTTGTCTTTTGGAATCCTGTTTTGGTATTTGTATAAGGTATAGCCGGAGCCTTATTGACGGCAAGTATTGTATTATTCCTCTTTCATCTTTAGAGGCTCCATAGAAAGGCAATGTGGGTTAATAACTTATGTAAATATGTATTTTGTAACTTGGGCGATGTAAGTTGTAAACCACGCTAAAGATTATCCGTGTTGTGTATGCTTTTGTAACAAGGTGTTCCAATTATAATTAGCTGTTTCACTTGGTTAATAAGAAATGAAAAATGTGGGGTAACACGTGGTATAGGAAAGGTGCCCAGGTCCGCTTGTCCGGGTTACTTGATCGAGCGACGGTCATATCCCTCGAATTTTGGGGCGTGGCAGTATATAGGGTTGTTTCGGTGAGCGCCAGGGACTTGGGTGTAGTGGTGGTCGTTGGTTGAGTTTTGAGGATCAGGAATGGGTTGTGGTGTCTTCTGAGAAGTATGATAGGTAGTGGTTTGTGGGTACTAGATTAGTTGATAATGGTTTTGTGGTGGAGTTGGTATTGGTAAAGGATTGAGATTTTGAGGTAGAGTTACGTATTGTTGTGATGCGGGATTTATGGATGCAGGTTTGGTGTATTTGGGGAAGTGTTGGGTTTTTGGTATTTTGGTGGTTGATGTCAGGGATGTTCAGGGTGAGGGAGAGGTTTGCTAAGTTGCAGACCTGCTCAAGTTCTCCCTGTAACTCCATTATCTTTTATTCCAACCGCAAAACCAAGTCATTTGGTGCCGGAGTGCTCCGGCCATCTAAAGTTTCCACATTACTAAGCATTCTCCTTTAGAATACCACTTAAGTTGTCCATCTTAGCTTTTCCTCTACTTTTTGTATTACTTGGAGGAAGAGGAGGTGGAGGGCCTGTAGATCTGGTGTGATAAGCTGATGATGCCAGTATGTGCGAACCAACCTTAGGGGATGGGAATAATAAAGAATAAAGAAAAAGAAAGGTAAACAAGTTAGTACGGATTCCAAAAAGTTTGCAGTATTTAAACACATATTGCAGGAATGTAAATTCGCGTCCTAATTTGGGAGCCTCGCTGTGCTCCAAGTAGGCCTAAGCGACAAATAGATTTGGATAAATTCAGTGCCAAAAAATTTCTCATTTCATTAATGTAAAGATAGACGCCCCAAAACGATACTAAATAAGATAAGTTACTAATGGCACTTGGCTTTATTACATTTGAAAAGCATTTAAACCTAATCTACTTGGTCCCAGAAGGACCTTCTTCAGGTTGGATGCTCTTGTCGATCAGATCTCCTAGTTTGCGCAGGTTCAACAGTAAGATTGCCCTTGCCAAATGTCCTCCTTCGTTTTCCTCAGCGTTCTGGCAATCGGTGACTCTCTTCCTCATTTTCCCTTCCAGTTCCATTAGACTATACTCCAGATATTCCATCTTTTCGCTGGATTTAACAACCCTCTCTTTGTCCCAGAACATGGTAGCAGCCTAGATCAATGTGAGCACCTAATTTTTGCCCTGCATGGAAATAACTCTTAAAAATAAACCAAAAATAATTTTAATGGATTTTAAGAGTTTTTTTTATTTAGTAGCATTTCATGCATGTTTAATATTTTAAAATCATAAGAAAATTCATAAGAATTATCACATTTTAATTTCATTCCATCTTAGGTTAAATTTGCATTTTTTAAGAATTAATTACTCTTTCATTATTAGATTAATATATGAAAATAAACAAAAATATACATTAGCTTTAATCAATTAGTTAAAACACTTATTAGGTTATTTTGGTAAAATAAATTTAATTGGTAGTAAGGTGGCTATTTTGAAAGATTAAATTTGCCTCTTATTTCAAGCTGGCCTAATTTCAAAGCCCAAAATCCCAGGCCCAATCGGGTTTTCCCACATTAAAATAACCATATCTCTTCTCTGCTGCTAAGACACAAAATATCAGAACCATCCCTTTTAAGGAACCGAACGGCGCACCCTCTCGATCTTCATCATCATCTTCTCAAAACAAGGGCACCAACGAATAGAACTCCTCCCCCTTTGTTATGTCTGAAAGAGACTCTCTGATTTGGGAAAGGAGTAAAATTAGGGTTCAGATTTGGAAAGTGAGCACTTTACACGTGTGATGTAGCTGCATAAATTGAATGGTGGAGATTAGAAGTTAGCTTAACAAATGAAGGGCCTAGATTAGTCTTAGAATATTGGGTTGTTAGTTAGTTAGTGAGTTTGTAACAGAATTAGTTAGTGGGCTGGCAATTGGGCTTTATAATCCTAGAAGCTGGACTGAAGGAGGCATGCAAAATCTGGTAAATCATTTCCCTCTTCTTTTCTTCATTTCTCTCTTCGTCTCTCTTCTTTTCTCCTTCTCATTCAATCCTTCATTTCTTAGGTAACCACCATTGAAGTTCGAGTTCAAGCTTGGAAACTAGTTTGATTGTACTACTGAACTGTAAACCTGCTGATTTCATTAATAAAAGCTCGAATTTCTTTCTTTGGTAATTAATTTCTCATTCAAGCATTATATTTGGTATCAGAGCAATTCCTGGCCCTACAGCCATGACTATTACAGAAACAAGGTCTAAATCCATGGAAGATAGTCTAAAGAAACTGGAAGCACAATTACAGAACCATATTATAGAGGAAAATAAGAAGGCTGAGTCTATAGATGCCAAAATTGATGAACTGGCAAGGAAGTTCGATGTGTTGATGGAGAAATTGTTGCCCAATCATGCAGGGATATTGGGGAGTGCTCCAATGGAGAGCCTTCGGCAAGGAGAACCAGGAAATGGCCTTAGGAGGGAGGAGACCCCTGTTGTTTTGACCAATGAGCGAAATCACCATCACAGCTACAACTCTAGGGTGGAGTTTCCCTATTTCGATGGTGCTGTGGGAGCTGACCCTTGTTCATGGTTGAGGAAATGTGAGAGATATTTCCATTACAACCATGTAACCCTGCCAGAATTGAAGCTTGAAGAAGCAGTGCTGCATCTCAATGGAAGAGCAAAAGCATGGCACTTTTCCTATCGGTTAAGCAAAGGAAATGTTAGACGGCTAGAATTCTGTGAAGAAATCTGCAAAAGATTCCAAGATGCAGACAACAGTAAGTTCAAACTAATTGGTGAATTTAAGAAGATAGAACAAAAGGGAACAGTTAATGAATATTTAGAGAAGTTTGAGGATTTAAAGGCTTGGGTTCTAATTAGAAGCCCTACAATACCTGAGGAGTTTTTCTTAGAATTCTTTGTAGAAGGTCTAAAGGAGGATATAAGGCATACATTGAAGATGTTGAATCCCTACAATCTCAGTTAGGCTGTAGAAAAAGCTAGGCATCAGGAAAAGGTGATTGAAACTTGGAACAAGAAAGGAAAGTCCCCTTGGGGTAGAGGGTATACCTATGGGAATCAACAACAGACAAATATTTACAATCCAAATTTGGGAACTAAGGGGGCAGGGCCAACAAATTACTCTGCTCCAGGAAACAAGGGATTTGATAACAGGAGGAATAATGGGTTGTGTTGGAAGTGTGGGGACAAGTATTTTCCTAGTCATGTGTGCAAGAAGAAACAAATCAATGCCATGGCTGCTGCTGAAGACCAAGCCATATTGGAGGTAATGGAAGAAGAAGGATCTGGAGGAGAGGGCAATTCAGACAATCATATGGAGGAAGAAGTCATGGATGAGGCTATTAGCCTCAATGCTCTCT
>MU668262.1:27779-51101 GCA_026770625.1 Nicotiana glauca
GGAGAACTCAAAAGCATGTCAGCTAATGGAGTTAAACACTTATTGAAGAAAGGGCAAGCTATTTGGGCACACCTGTTTACTGTGACTGCAGAGGAAATAAAGGAGCAGGAGCAGGTACCTGCTGTGATACAGCAGGTTTTGAAGCAGTTTCCTGATGTATTTGAGGAG
This sequence comes from Nicotiana glauca, assembly GCA_026770625.1. Taxonomy (NCBI): domain Eukaryota; kingdom Viridiplantae; phylum Streptophyta; class Magnoliopsida; order Solanales; family Solanaceae; genus Nicotiana; species Nicotiana glauca. The sequence continues at coordinate 27,948 of MU668262.1, forward strand.
CCAACCAGCCTTCCACCTAAGAGGAATCATGATCATTACATTCCCCTGAAACCAAACACAACACCAGTCAGCATAAGGCCTTACAGGTACAATTTTTTTCAAAATAATGAGATTGAGAAACAAGTCAATGAAATGCTAGCAAATGGAATAATACAGCCTAGTCACTCCCCTTTTTCATCACCAGTACTCTTAGTCAAAAAGAAAGATGGCAGCTGGAGATTCTGTATTGACTATAGAGCCCTTAATAATATAACTGTTAAGGACAAATTTCCCATTCCATTAGTTGATGATTTAATGGATGAATTACATGGGTCCTGTATCTACTCTAAAATTGATTTAAGGGTTGGTTATCATCAAATCCGAATGGGGGAGGTGGATGTGTATAAAACAGCTTTTAGAACACATTTAGGGAATTATGAGTTTAAGGTTATGCCCTTTGGGCTAACCAATGCCCCTGCTACATTTCAATCCCTCATGAACCATGTGTTTAGATCTTATTTGAGGAAGTTTGTGTTAGTTTTCTTTGATGATATATTAGTCTATAGTGCCTCCTTATTGGAGCACAAACAACACCTTGAAAGGGTACTGGAGTTACTGAGAAAAGAACTATATGCTAAACTTTCCAAATGCTCTTTTGGACAATCCAAGGTAGAGTACCTGGGACATATTATTACTGGAGAAGGTGTAGCTACAGATCTTTCCAAAATAGAGGCTATGACCAATTGGCATGTGCCTAAGTCCATAAAAGCATTGAGGGGTTTTCTGGGGTTAACAGGCTACTACAGGAGGTTTGTGAAATCCTTTGGTGTTATTAGTAGACCCCTAACCAGTCTACCGAAGAAGAATTCCTTCCAGTGGTCCATAGAAGCTGACTCTGCCTTCTCAGCATTGAAGCATGCAATGTCTTCTGCACCTGTGTTAGCCCTGGCAGACTTCACAAAGACCTTTATTGTGGAGACTGGTGCTTGCTCAACAGGGATAGGGGCTGTACTAATGCAGGAAGGCAGACCTCTTGCATTTTTCAGCAAAGCCCTTGGGCCTAGACACATAGGCTTATCTACCTATGAAAAAGAATACATGGTTGTGCTATCAGCTGTAGATAAATGGAGACACTATCTACAGGGAGGGCATTTTATTATTAGAACAGATCACCAGAGCTTAAAGTATCTGTTAGAGCAAAGGGTGACTACTGCCTTCCAACAAAGGGGTCTAGCCAAGCTACTTGGGTTAGACTATGAGGTCCAGTACAAGAAAGGAACAGAGAACAGAGTTGCAGATGCACTTTCTAGGAGGGGAGAAGAGGAGCCATCCTTATGTGCCATTACTACTACTAATCCAACTTGGATGGAGGAGATTGTACAAAGCTATGAACATGATCCTATGGCCTTACAGCTGATAACTGAGTTGATAACCCATCCCCTCAACAAACCAGATTTCTCCTTACAGCAGGGAATCATCACGTTCAAACAGAAATTTTGGGTGGGAAGAAACACTGATCTCAGGGCTAAAATCTTTGAGGTGTTCCATCAATCACCCTTGGGGCGTCATTCTGGTCAGCAGGGTACATACAGGAGAGTTCAGATGGGGTTCTATTGGCCAAAGATAAAGGAAGACATACATAAATGGGTTGCTGAGTGTGATGTATGACAGAGGGTAAAGACTGAACATGTGCACAATCCAGGCATATTACAACCCTTACCCATTCCTGAAGGACCATGGCAAGATATAGCCATGGATTTCATTGAAGGACTGCCTTATTCTGAGCACAAAAACTCTATTTTGGTGGTGGTGGACAGACTTACTAAATATGGCCATTTTATTCCTCTCAAACACCCATACACAGCTAAGGAAGTTGCAGATGTTTTTTTAAAGGAGGTGTACAAGTTACATGGGCTGCCCAAATCCATAGTAACTGACAGAGATCCCCTATTTACTAGCCAATTCTGGCAGCAGATGTTTAAATCCATGGGAACCAGACTCAACATGACTACTGCCAATCATCCACAATCCGATGGTCAAACAGAAAGGCTTAATAGGTGTCTAGAGTCCTACCTCAGGGCTATGATTTTCTACAATCTTAAACACTGGCTCAAATGGCTTCTATTAGCTGAGTGGTGGTACAATACTAACTACCACACAGCCCTTAAAGCCACATCATTTGAGGCTGTTTATGGTTACCCACCTCCTCAGATTCCCATGGGCTCCCTTCCACACTCCACTCACACTAATGTAGGGGCTACACTTTCTTAGAGGCAGACTATGTTACAACACTTGAAGGAAAATCTACAAATGGACCAAGCTCGCATGAAGTTTTTTGCAGACAAAAATCAGACTGACAGGAATTTAAATGATAGAGATTGGGTTTACTTAAAGCTACAACCCTACAAGCAAGCTTCAGTAGCAGTCAGAAAAAATTTAAAACTCAGTGCAAAATACTATGGGCCCTATAAGATCATACAAAAGATTGGCACAGTGGCTTACCGATTAGAGCTTCCAACAGGCTCTCAGATCCACCTAGTGTTTCACTTGTCCCAGCTTAAGAAATGCATAGGATCTGATGTAGTAACTCAGCTCCAACCTCCTAGTTGCGGACAGGACGGGCGCGTGATGGTTCAGCCGGTGGCTATTCTCCAACGTCGAATTATCAAGGTGAATAATGCGGCAGCAGTCAAGGTTCTTGTTCAGTGGTCGAACTTGGGAGCTGATGAAGCGACTTGGGAAGACTGGGGGTACATCAAAGGCTAGTTTCCTGACTTTGTGGCTCAACTCCGGCCTTGAGGACAAGGCCGATTTGGACAAGGGGGTATTGTTATGTCTGAAAGAGACTCTCTGAGTTGGGAAAGGAGTAAAATTAGGGTTCAGATTTGGAAAGTAAGCACTTTACACGTGTGATGTAGCTGCATAAATTAAATGGTGGAGATTAGAAGTTAGCTTAACAAATGAAGGGCCTAGATTAGTCTTAGAATATTGGGCTGTTAGTTAGTTAGTTAGTGAGTTTGTAACAGAATTAGTTAGTGGGCTGGCAATTGGGCTTTATAATCCTAGAAGCTGGACTGAAGGAGGCATACAAAATCTGGTAAATCATTTCCCTCTTCTTTTCTTCATTTCTCTCTTCATCTCTCTTCTTTTCTCCTTCTCATTCAATCCTTCATTTCTTAGGTAACCGCCATTGAAGTTCGAGTTCGAGTTCATGCTTGGAAATTAGTTTGATTATACTATTGAACTGTAAACCTGCTGATTTCATTAATAAAAGCTCGAATTTCTTTCTTTGGCAATTAATTTCTCATTCAAGCATTACACCCTTGAATCCTAGTCGTCTCCGAGATGGAGAGCAACAGAGAACAAACTGCCTCTAAAATCCCCTTCTCTAACCTCACTCATCTCTCATTCTACTATTCTAAAAAAGGATTTCAGTTGATTGGCTAGTTATTTTATAGGATTGTAAGAGTATTTCGACTCTTTAAAATTGATGGTTGTTTGTTGAATCTATGAGTGCTTTGTAAATCTGGGTTGCAAAAAGGTTTGAAAATTCTGGAAAAAAGAAGAAGAAGAAGAAGAAGAAGAATAATCTAGATTTGCCGCTTTTGTTTCTTCTTTCACTGATTGAGCTCTATAGCCCAGTTTCAGATTTGTATTTAGTTTTGTTTAGCTGATTTTCCTTGCAAATAGGTACACATGACAAATCCACTCTTATAATTGTGTCTCTTTGAAAGTGAGAATGGCTATTATTTTGTTGAATCTACATCTAATTTGCTTTCAATAGTAGTTCGACTGATTTTAATTCCTTTTGCGGCTATTCTTGGACTAGGATGACAGTTTGGTATTTGGAGTTTTCTATTGAAAGAGTACATGCTCACCTGTGTCATTGTTGCCATGGATTATTTTGTATATTTAAACAAATGAACAAAGGCATAAATCCCGAGAATTTAAAGAAGATTAATGGGCCTGGGAATGTCTGAACTTTAATACAGCAGAAGGTAATTGCAGCTTTGCAAACTAAAAGTCAGACGTCTATCACTTCATCCGGATCTAGTGATAATACTATGGGCTGCCACATTCTGATGCTTGAAGTTGCTCGTTTACTTTACCTGGAGGAAACTGAGAAAGTTTACATTTTGAACATGTATTAAACTTTTTGTGGATTTTGAAAACTTTCAATGCTTTATTTTGAATCTTAAGTGATGGGAAAACATGGCACTTTTACATTTTCTTTGACATGAGATGATTGTATAGTGCATTTGTCTATTCCTATAATTTCTCAGTCCTAATATGTGTAAGATAGCAAGAATATTTAATTGACATCTTCCAATAGAATCCTCCAGGAACATGTGCCTGCTAAAGTTATTTTCATTTCATTTGTTTAAACTTTTTTTATATTGTTGATTCTTGAGATACAAGTGTTTCTCAAATCTCGAGCTTAATTCGAACAGATATAATCATGTATTTAGTGTTATGGTGTAGATTCATATGCTGCAATCTTTATTTCAGGATGCTCCTTCTAAGCATGTGGTTTTCTTTGAATCTCAAATTGGTTTAGATAACGACTTATGAACACCATAGCATGCTTTAGACATGTTAATTAAGTATATCATCGTGACTATGGGTACGGTTTCCGTGGCATAGTCATGATACATAATTCCCAAATTCGGGTGTACATTTCATGTGACCCAACCATAACTTTGAACAATAATAAAATAAACATGTCGTAAATCGCAGGTGCATTTCGTGTAGCGTGGTTTGCAATGTGTTCCAAAACGGCAAGTGTACGACAATCGTAACTTGTTCAAAAAATAATTCCATAAATTTTAAAAAGCGGTTAAAATAATTAAAAGCGATTATGAAGTTTAAAATGCACAATAGGTTTAAAACATGTAATAAATCAGATAATTAGGCCAATTATTAATAGTTAAGCGACCATGCTAGAACCACAGAACCTGGGAATGCCTAACACCTTATTCCGGGTTAACAGAATTTCTTACCTAGTTTTTCTAGTTTCGCAAACTTTTAAATAAAGTAAAATTTTCTCGATTTGGGATTTTAAAAATAAACCGGTGAATTGGGACACCAATAATTATTCCAAGTGGCGACTCTGAAGAACAAATGAAATAACACTATTTCGAAATATGTCACTTAAATTGAAAAAACTCCCTTATATCCCCGTTGGGGTAAAAAAGAGGTGTGACAGCTCTGGCGACTCTACTGGGGACAAGAGCCTAGATTTTCTGGTTCAGGGTTTAGAATTCGAGCTTAGAATAACTGTTATATTTGGCGTTTTAAGTCAGACCGCATAAGCGGTCAATTAGCCGCATAAGCGGGACCGCAGGTGTGGTCAGAGGACCGTAGAAGTGGAAATCGGACCTGTGTTATAGTGAAAAGTGTTCACGAACTTGGAAAAGAAGTTTACTTATTATCTGACTTTCACGTGTTTGAGCCTAATGTGCTAAATGCCACTTTTACCGCTTTGATATTACTTGAACTGTATATAAACTGTTACGAAACCCACTTCTCTTTGAGTCTTCTAAATCTTCTAGGGAGTGTGCACTTTGTGTGACTTCTTTTCTGTTAGAGTCATATCCCAATTTTAGAACGAGGTTCAGACAAGTTACAAAGCCGGTGAAACTTCTATTTTTCTAGTACGCTGACCCCCCCCCCCCGGCTCGAGCTGTCCGCTCGGGTAAGCCAGGTCTAGAACAAATACACCAGGTTTTAAACCTACAATAATAAAACCTCATTCCGAATCCCTTGTAGGAACGCTTATTTGCATCACGTGCATTTGACTTTGGGGACTCAACACAGGGGTTGGGTCCATCTAGGACAGGTGTACCCAAATTAGAACGACCATCCTGATGCATCTTACGTGCTATTTGCACATCTATTTGCTTCGGCTTGCATGTTGACCGGCTTCTAGAATATGGAAAGAAAATCCAAAAAAAAGAAAAAAGAAAATCCAAAAAAAAAAAACAAAAGTGAGGTAGGTATTTGAAAATCCAGAAACTCTGCCGAAATTCTGAAAAAGAAAAAGAAAAAGAAAGGTCATTTCAAAATGAGCCAAAATTTTCAAGTGCCGTATTTCCCTTGTTTCGTCAAAATTGACCAAACTATGCGGGTCTAATTCTCATCGAATATGAGATACGTAGGCAAACCTTATCGGTTTCGGCCCCATTTTTAAAATCTAAAAATATTTTCCTTCAATTCCTTCTTTAGAAATTTTTCCTTAGAAAATTCAAAAAAAAAAAATTAAACTCAAAAACTAATTTCTTTCTTTCTGGAGTCTTTCATACGGAAAAAGATATAAAAAGAAAAATCAATCAAAATCCAAAATACGAATTTCCTTTATTCTGAAGTATTTTTCTAAAAATCCAAAAAGAAATAAGTCAATGAAGAAATAATCCAAAAAAATATATATCCCTTCTTTAAAAGTCTTTCTTTCATAAATGTCAAAAAGAAAATTGAAAAATTGAAGTTAAAAATATTTTTGCTTTTCTTTATAAGTACTTTTGTAAATAAAATAAATAAATAAACAAAAAATAAACTAAAAAATCCAAAAATATTTTCTTAAAAGTCCCTCCTTGAAGGCAACATCCAAAATCCAAAAATATTTTCTTTCTTCTTTAGAAAAAAGAGAAAACAAATGAAGAATATTTTCTTTTTAATTTTGAAATTCCCAAAGTTCAAATCAAAAGAAAAAGAATTTTTTTAGAAGTCTTTCTTTCAAAAAAAAAACCAAAACAAAAAATTCAAAAAAATATATGCTTTTCTTTTTCTTAAAGCTTTCATGGTATGAGTTTTATATAAGTAAAAAAAAAGATTTAGCTTATTTACTCTATACTCGATTTTTCCGAACTACACAAGATCTGATTCATGAGGCGTCATCATACGTAGAAATCCCCATCGGATTTGATTATAGTCATATAATTAATTGAGGGAAAATAAACTAGAAAACAAATTGAGTAAAAAAAGAAAGAAAATAGCAAAAAAAAAAGGACTGACAAAAAATAAAATAGCGACAAACAAATTAGCCAGGTTTTGGTAGTTGGTTTTGTTGGTGGTCTAGCACATCCTTACTTCACAAGATCCAAAGGAAAGGTTCCTATGGCCTCTGAAATCCATCTACAAATCATTGATCCTGAGGATAGCCCAACACTGACTATTCTACAACTAGAATTAGCAGCTGCTGAACAGAATAGGATGTTGCATCTCCGCATATGGGAAATATGGGACGCCTGATATAATGGTAGGGAATCTCCTAGTGCAATCTCTGGGTTACCTTAGTTGATTCCCAGGTCACGTGAGGTTACCAACGCCTGTGCCCAACCCGCTCATCCCATGCGGGCACTCTGCAATGCTATCCAATGTTCTTTGCATGCCTTCTATGGTTTGCCCCCAGGTGCCAGTTTCCAGGGCACCTTCAATATTGTTCTCTACAGCACAGTCTCCACCAGAGTACAACCAACTTTACCACGGCCATATATTGAGCCTCAAATGTTCGCCTTTCAGGGTCCATAGCTTTAATCAAAAATGACCTATGTGACCCCGTACTCTTTCAATCAATCTCCGCAATATGATCTCTCGGTGAAGTAAGAAAAAGTTTTTAAAAATCCCAAGCAAGAGCAAATGGCTCGGAAGATGAAGAGCTTAGAACAAAGTCGAAAAAATGCAAGGTCTGAGTGGCCAAAAGATCGTCTCGTATTGTGACTCTATATGTTTCCCCATGTCCACTTGCCAACTGGCTTTAAGATGCCAAAATTTGAAAAGTACGATAGGCATAGAGACCCAATCGCTCACCTAAAACAATATCGTAACCAGTTGAGAGGCACTGGTGGAAAAGAGGAGCTGCTAATGGCCTGTTTTGGGGAAAGCCTCACCGGAATAACTTCTGAGTGGTATAAGGATCAAGAAATTACTCATTGGCATGTGTGGGAAGATATGACGCGAGAATTTATCCACCAGTTCTAGTATAATGTAGACATCGCTCTCGACAGAAAGTCTTTGTCTAATTTGAAAAAGAAAACTGCATAAAGCTTTTGCGAATATGTTGTCAAATGGCGTGAGCAAGCTTCCAGGGTAAAGCCTCCAATGACCAAAATTGAAATGGTCACGGTCTTTCTACAGGCCTAAAAGGCGAACTACTTCCAGAACATGATGTCTGCTATGGGAAAGTCATTTGATGAGGCTGTCAAAATTGGGGAGATGGTAGAAACTTGGCTAAAAACGGGCTGAATCGTGAGTCATGCTGCTTTTAAAACCATATCAATAGATGTTCAAAATGGTTTAGAGGGTTTGATAAAACGAAACGGTAGAGAAGAAGAAGCCATGATGGCTTCCAGATCGAAGAGGGCATGCAGGTCATTCACCCAATCATATATGCTTCCTGAGGTCCCTCAACATTATTATCCCCTTCAAGATGCTGCTTATGCCATGTCACCGCCTCCTTATGTGGTGATGAATGTGTAACCTTACATGCGGCCACTGCATCATACACAAAACCGAGATCCGCCTCCCATAAATTCCTATCCTTACCAAGCTCCATATAACCACTAGCCAAATGCTCCCCAGTACAATCCTCGCCCAAGAGAGCCTTTCAAAAAGGATCAGTTCACCCCTATTGGTGAATCGTATTCAAGCTTGTTCCAAAACCTAATTAGGCTAGATCTATTGTAGCTAGTGGCCTCTAAACAGCCGAACCCCGAGTTTCCCTCGCACCGAGCTGATTCTAGATATGAGTACCACTCTGGAGCAGTAGGACACAGTATGTAGGACTTTTGGACCCTTAAAAGGGAAGTTGAAGACTTGATTGAAGCTGAAAGAATCATTTTTCAGGATGAAGAAGCTCTTGGTGTGATGAACAATCTATTTCTTGCTCATAACACTAGGCCAATAGTCGGAATGATTTGTGATGATGACAAATTTGATCCGTCATTGAAATCTATTGCAACCATTTCGAAACAGAAGAAAAGCCGAAAGACTGTCTCTAAGCCTGAAAGTTCCCCATCAGACGGGAGTCTCAGTAGCTAGTCTTGCTATCTTTTTTGCGTCCGAATTATCTCAGGGTGTGATCTGGATGTTCTACTTTATTGTCTTACTTTTTGATTTAAACCCTTCTATCTTTGTAATTAAAAAAATCATCAAAAAAATCAAAAATCAAATAAAATTAATATTTCATTGTCCAGGAATGTCTCTTTTCTTAATTTTGACTTTTCTTATTCTCTTTTTAGTTTTGTTAAATGCAGACTTCAATAACATGATATTCTTGCGGACTTCATGCCCAGATCCTGAAACGCTGTCAGACATCAAAATAATTAATCAAGAATTTGATCGCAATGAAGATAAGTTTAAGGAAATAAAACAAAGTGTTGGAACCACAGAAGGAAAATTGGTTCCAGATTGGAAAGGTCCATACGTTGCAACAAGAGTACTGCCAAAGAGTGCGTTGTACTTGGGACACATCGAAGGAAATGTCTAAAATAAATAACAATGCAAATGCAGTCAAAAGGTACTATGTTGGATCATCTATATAGTATTAATATTCTCTGATTGGGATGAAAAATGCCTTCTTTCTCACTATCCAAATATTCAACCCTTTGCAAACCCTTTGAACCGGCTTCCATTCTTTGATTACCCTCTTTGGAACATGGAAGTTATTATTGAAAAAATGATGAATGAAAAATGAAAAAAAATGAAAAGAGAAGAAAAAGAAAAATGCAAAAACAAAAGGTGAAACGAAAAAGGAAAGGAAAAGAACGACAAAACAAAATAGAATAAAAACAAAAGAAAATCAAAAACAAAATTTCCTGAACTACGTTTGACTCAATTCTGAAAGGATACGTAGGAAGCCTCTCTTTGGGGTTCAGAAAATAAAAATCCAAATTCCCCCAAAAGTAAAACTGGGGCAGAAGTTATAATGGTTCGTCGATGATTTTGCCCGAAGGTTTCCAAAGTTGTAATTCAATCCAAATTAATTTTACCCCCAAAACCCTATTCAAATCTTTCTGATAATCGGCAAAGAGGTTCAAAATAGAAGGGTACAGCTACTTGGATCCGATGCAATCAAAATAAGAGAGAAAATGAGAGAGTTTTATTGGTAAAAGCTCTCATGGATGGTAAGATGAGAAATTTAAAATGAGAGAGTCATGTTAGTGAAAACTCGGAAAGAGCACTACCATGCTATGGTGAGAAGAGAAATGAGAGTGTTCAGTGCAAACCCGCAAAGGGCACCGTTGATCGAAAAGAAGATCCTCACAACCATCTGCATCGACACAGTCCTAGGCAATGTTTCTCAGTTTGGAAGAAAAAGTTGTGATGAATTTATGAGAGTCGGACTGTTTACACTGGTCAGGCATCCAGTCCAAAAGGCATGTCATGTTCATTTAAGTTCGCACGTACTCCAGATAAGTCCTTTCCTTTCCCTGAAAGGGATACATCTTGTTTAAACTTATTCTTCATTTCATTGTTTGTTTTCTTTGAATCCCTTTCGGTCTAACTCTATTCCCAAACTAAGACAAATAAAAGATGGTAAGACTGATTTACAGGGTTCTTATTTGAAACAAGCTAATATGTAAAAAAAAAAGCACTCAGCCTCGTCAGGGGCATCAAGTCACCTCGAATGGCAATGATGGCCGATGCTTTGAAATTTAAAAACTCCTGAAAAGAAAGGAAATCAAAGTCAAATGCCTACAAAGGCAAAATATAGTTGAAAAAGGTTAAGTCCCACATGGATAACCGTCTCGACAAAGGTTTGAAAAGCAAAGGTACGCCAAATGATCTGAAATTAAAATTGGAAAAGTTGGAAAAGTTAAGTCCCACGTGACTAGCCATTGCAGCAAAGTTTGAGGAGCCAAAACTTCCCAATTACTCAGAAGTTAAAAAAATAAGTTAGAAGGGAAAGTCCCACAAGGGCAAAATAAAGTTGAAAGCTTAAGTCCCACGTGACCAACCGTCATGGCAAAGCCTAGAAAAGCCAGAGGTCCTTCAGGCCCTGAAATAAAATCGATCTTCAAGGAACAAGTAGTTGCAGTTGAGATCTTCATCAAAGAAGCCAGGTCGAGATCAAGTGACTTAAACTCTCAAGGCAACAAAACCAACCACCATTTCAAACTGATAAATTTTTCTTTGTTGAAAAAAAAAGGGAAATAGGTGTAGTCAAGAAGCAACCTACAAGAAGCGGGTGCTACCAAGAAGAAACTGCACAAGAGCTAGAAACAGCTTTGTAGCAACAACCCAAAAAGAGAAGTCTCATCCAAAATTATTTCCCACATTTACTCATTCTCTAAAAAAAATAAGAAAAAAAGAAAAAAAAATGATGATGAAATGAAAAGAAAGAAAAGAAGAAAAAATCAAAATCATGGTAGTATAGGGTCTCCAATACTTAGCTGCGTCTTTTCCAATAAAGGGTCCCACTCCCTAGTTGATGTCGGAAAAACCTGATGACTTTTCCAACAACGGTTCTCACTCCCTAGTTGATGCCGGCATAACTCAATGACATTCCAACATAGGGTCCTACTCCCTAGTTGATGCCAACATAACCCGATGACTTTTCTGACATAGGGTCTCACTCCCTAGTTGATGCTGGAATAAACTAATGACTTTTCCAACATAGGGTCTCACTCCCTAGTTGATGATGGCATAACTAGATGACTTTTGCAATATAGGGTCTCACTCCCTAGTTGATTACGGCATAACCCGATGACTTTTCCAACATAGGGTCCCATTCCCTAGTTGATCCCGGCATAACCCGTTGACTTTTTCAACATAGGTTCCTACTCCCTAGTTGATGCCGACATAACCTGATGACTTTTCCAACATAGGGTCCAACTCCCTAGTTGATGTTGGCATAACCCGATGATTTTCCAACATAGGGTCCCACTCCTTAGTTGATGCCAGCATAACCCGATGACTTTTTCAACATAGGCTCCCACTCCTTATTTGATGTCGGCATAACCCAATGACTTTTCCAACATAGGGTCTGACTCCCTAGTTGATGCCGGCATAACCCAATGATTTTCCAACATAGGGTCCCACTCCCTAGTTGATGCCAGCATAACTCGATGACTTTTCCAATATAGGGTCCCACTCCCTAGTTGACGCTGGCATAACCCGATGACTTTTCCAACATAGGGTCCCACTCCCTAGTTGATGCCGGCATAACCCGATGACTTTTCCAACATAGGGTCCCACTCTTTAGTTGATGTCGATATAACCCAATGACTTTTCCAACATAGGGTCCCACTCCCTAATTGATGCCGGCATAACCCGATGATTTTCAAACATTGGTCTCCACTCCTTAGTTGATGCCAGCATAACCTGATGCTAGTATAACCTGATGCCAACATAGGATCACCACACCCTAGTTGATTCCAACATATGTTCTCCACTCCCTAGTTGATGCCAACATAGGGTCACCACTCCCTAGTTGATGATTTTCCAACAATAGGGTCTCCAATCCATAGTTGATTTCATTTTAGATATAGGGTCTCACTCCCTAATCTTTTTTTCCCAAGGATACACAGTCATGACTTTTATTGCTTTTAATAAAGAAGTAGTTTAGAATTTTGTTACAATAACTCACGAAATTTTTCTAGTGAAAACAGGAGCAGAAAAATTTCGTTTGTTCGTTTGTTTGTTTTGGTGCCTGAGCAGGTTTCTACCTTGAGGAACAATTTTTGATAGGACCAAAAGAAGAAAGTCTCAATCCAGAATAAAAGAAAATGAACAAAAGAAAAGAAGTGAACTCATAGTGCAGAAGTAGAGAAAAGATGTAGACTGCTCAAGACGTGATTGAAGTCACAAGCTTTGCATGTCCCATTTTGTTTCAAAAGCTGAAGAGGAATGAAATAGCACCTGCAGCTAACAAGTATCAAGATTCAGATCAGAGTCCACATGAAGAATCAGCCAAGACTCAAGATCACGCTTTAGAAGACTTATAGATAGGAATCTTGTAACTCGTAGTTGATAGGCTTAGTTAGTTTAGTTTTTCATTTTGATTTTTGCGTAATAAGGAGCTCAGCAAGCAGAACAACAGCAACAGAAGTGAAATCACAACTATTCAGTAGTCCCAGCTAACAAAACTTCCAAAACTACACTGACCTGATTCCTTTAAAGCCAAGGATATATATATAGGCAACCTTCGAAGCAAGGTTCAGTCAAACTTTTACAAAAATGCTTCCAAATGGAGTATCAAACGGGCAAAAATTGCTCACTTTATCTTTTCTCGAAAACTCTTCATGTTCTCGAGCAAAGAGGAGCAGCTGTGAGCACCTAATTTTTGCCCTGCATGGAAATAACTCCTAAAAATAGATCAAAAAGAATTTTAATGGATTTTAAGAGGTTTTCTTTATTCAGTTGCATTTCATGCATGTTTAATATTTTAAAATCATAAGAAAAATCATAAAAGTTGTCACATTTCGATTTCATGTCATCTTAGGTTTAATTTATTTTTTTTAGGAATTAAATACTCTTTAATTGTTAGATTAATATGTGAAAATAAAAAAATATACATTAGCTTGAATAAATTAATTTATTTAATTAGTTAAAATGCTAATTAGTTTGTTTTGGTAAAATAAATTTAATTGGTAGTAAGGTGGCTATTTTGAAAGATTAAATTTGCCACTTGTTTCAAATTGGCTCAATTTTAGGGCCCAAAATCCTAGGTCCAATAGGTTTTCTCCATATTAAAATAACCCTATCCCTTCTCTCTTCTACACATTAGAAACCTAGTTGCTAAGACACAAAAAACCATAACCCTCACTTTTAGAGAACCGAACAGCGCACCCTCTCGATCTTCATCATCATCTTCTCAAAACAGGGGCACCAACGAACAGAACCCCTCCCCCCTTAATCCTAGTTGTCGCCGAGATAGAGAGTAACAGAGAACGAACTACCTCTAAAATCCCCTTCTCGAAACTCACTCATCTCCTACTCAACTATTCGAAAAAGGGATTTCAGTTGATAGGTGTGACGACCCGACCCGTTGTCTTATGTGTTATTTCTCCATTTTCCCCATTTTATGCTTCTTCATATTTCATTATCGGTATGTGGTGCGTTAGAGTTAATTTGGATTGGTTGTGATAAGAAATGAGACACTTAGTCTCTTTAAGGAAAGCTTAAGTTGGAAAAGTCAACCGAATGTTGAATATTGAGTTAGAGGGCTCGGATGTGATTTCCGGCAATTCGGTTAGCTTCGGGAGGTGACTTGTGACTTAGGAGCGTGGCCGGAAGTGATTTTGGAGGTCCGGTGTAGAATTAGGCTTGAATTGGCGAAGTTAGTATTTTGGCGAATTCTGGTTGATAGGTGAGATTTTGATCCGAGGGTCGGAATGGGATTCCAAGGCTTTTTTTAGCTTTGTTGGGTGATTTTGGATAAGTGTGCAAATTTTTAGGTCATTCGGACATCGTTTGGTCGGGTTTTTGATCGAACGTGAGTTTCGGAAGAATTTTATAAACTTAGGCTTTGATTTGGTGAAATTTGATGATTTTAGTGTTGTTAGACGTGTTTTGATGATTGGAACAAGTTTGGATAATGTTTTAAGTCATGTTGGTGTTTTTGGTTGAGGTCCCCGGGGCCTCGGGTGTGTTTCGGATGCCCAACGGGTCACTTTTTTGGAAATTTTGAACTGCTGGTAGCTGGTATCTGATCTCCTCCTTCACGAAATCGAGGGGAGTCTCACGAATAGAAAAGGGAAAATGGGAGGCTGTGACTTTGGCTTTCGCGAACGTGATGGGGAAGTCGCGAACGCGTAGGAGTGGGTCCAGGAAGCTACGCGAATGCGGCAGAGTAACCGCGAACGCGTAGAAGGAAATTGGGGCTGGGAACAGTTGGTCTATGCGAATGCGTAGCAAGCCATGCAAATGCGAAGGGCCTGGGAAATTGGCCTTCACGAACGCGGCGTAATGAACACAAACGCGAAGAAGGATTTGCAGTGCTGGGCAGAATGTTATAATTTCATTTCATCCGTGAGTTTTAGTCATTTTTCCACCATTGTTGAGTATTTTGAGAGCTCTTTGGGGCAAATTGTAGAGGGATTCAAGGAGGATTGATTGGAGGTAAGTTCCTTGGCCTAAATACACGAGATTATGAAAGATTTAACATGGAAATTGGTTGAAATTCACCAATAAGGGGTAAAGCTAGGGCTTGAGTTTTTGGTATTTCAAATTGGGATTTGATAGGTCATTTGAGCTCAAATTTGGGAGTTCTTGATATGTATGGACTCGTGGCGAGACGAGGAATCCGGTAATGTGAGTTTTGTAATTTTTCGAGAAGTGGGTCCTGGGCTCGGGTTTTGCTAGTTTTGAGCTTTCTGCTATTTCTCGATTATTTTTGATTGGGTATTGTTCCCTTAGCATATTGTGATATATTCGCTCTATTTTTGGTTAGATATGATGCGCGTGGAGGCCGATTTGAGGGGCAAAGGTATCGCGAGCTAGAGATTTTGCCGGTTCGAGGTGAGTAATACTTGCAAATGATATCCTGAGGGTTTGAAACCCCGAGTTTGCATATCATAGTGCTGTATTGAGTTGACTTGCACGCCGGATAACAGGCGTAGGGTAGAGCACCATTGGGGATTGTAACTTCTTCCGTCCCCCTTAATGAAATAACTACCTAATTTATTGAAGCTTAGTTGATATCCTTATAAAAATGGATTAGTTGTCGTGATTGGGCCTCGTGCCAACTGATTGAATCCTTTAGGGATTATTATCGTTGTTTCCATAATACTTGGCATGTTAATTGATTTTATTTATGAGTTAAACACTGGTTTGAACTATCTAGTCATACTTCTAAGGTTTTAAAACTTAAACTACAATTTTTAACGTTTGGAACTGAGAACTATTACTTGACATCGCCCTAGTGGCTCACATGCATATTATGGACTGAGGATTGATTGGGCTGCACACCGTAGCGGTGTGATATTGATATTGTGCTTGGGTTGTAGGAGCCCCTCCAGAGTCTAAACCCCCACAGTGAGTGTGGGTACCCAAATGGATCAGGCTGCGCGCCGCAGCGGTCATGTGCATTGCATTGCATTCATGCATTGGTTCCTGTTTGTACTACGTGGCATGACATTCAGCACTCTCATATCATTGGCATCCATGCTACTTCTTGCACTGTTTACCAGATACCCTAGTGTTATTTGTTGATAG
This sequence comes from Nicotiana glauca, assembly GCA_026770625.1. Taxonomy (NCBI): domain Eukaryota; kingdom Viridiplantae; phylum Streptophyta; class Magnoliopsida; order Solanales; family Solanaceae; genus Nicotiana; species Nicotiana glauca. The sequence continues at coordinate 44,082 of MU668262.1, forward strand.
AGTGTTGTGCCCGAGGGGCTGACTTATGTGCTGACTTGCACTATCTGATATCACATTCATATGCTTGATCGTTGGAAGAGGATATTTTCAAAAGTGGTTTTAAACTGAACCAAATATTGTCTAAAGGATTTTCACGGTTTTACTGTTTTCTCAAAGGGTCGTACTTTCCTATATAGCATGATGGAGTGCTCTTACGTGATTTCTTGCCGCTCAGTTATTATTTACTCTTATTACTCATTGAGTTGGAGTACTCACTTTACTCCCTGGACCTCGTGTGTAGTTGCAGGTATTGATCACCTAGAAGCGGGTTAATAGCTGATTGAAGGTATTACTGCTGGTATACTACTATTGTGGGCAAGGTGACCGCCAGCTTTCGTGGCACCGGACTTCATCTTTTGATTCCAGATTTTGTTCTATATATTATTATTGGCCTAGTAGTTGTGTTCAGTCTTCTTTAGATGCTCGTGACTTGTGACACCCCAATCGGGTTGTGTTGGGTTGTAGATATGGATTATTATTGTCATTAAGTTGCATTTATCTAGTCATTTATGTTTACTAAGGTTTGAGAGGGGCGTCGTTGTTCTGGTGACTGGCCTTGTCTTCACGAGAGGTGCCATCACGACTAGGTTTGGAAATTGGGTCGTGACAAGTTGGTATCAGAGCCTAGGTTACTAGGTCTCACGAGTCATGAACAGGTTTAGTAGAGTCTCGCGGATCGGTATGGAGACGTCTGTATTTATCCTCGAGAGGTTGCAGAACCCTTAGGAAAAATTTCCCATTCTTGGAATTCTTATCGTGCATACTTGATTCAGCTTGAGATATAATTCTTAAAATTTCTTCCTCACGTCTGTATGCGCACGTGGGCGCTCAATATTGTATGTGCCTTGATGGCTTGTGTTTCCCCGATCAAGGGGCGAGATGTGATCTTCATGACTTTAATGTTGGGCTAGTCTAGAGGACTTGAGGCCGGATCTTTGCCTATGGCTTGAGCACCGAGGTGCTGATTGTGTGAGCAAGTGTTTTGCACTTATATGTTTGATATTGTCTTGACTAGCCAGAATGGCGGTTGGATATCCATGGGATGAGTATGTTAGTACTGCGAGATGTATCTATATGACTTCGTAGTGACGAAGAAGTCCGTTGGATATTGGATGAACTGTTAAGTGTTTGATTCCTATTGTGATTCGATGTGTAGCCTGAATATGGGCGCGTGAAGAATATTTTCGTGTCTCCTAGTTGGGGAGAGCAGTGCATTACATGTGGCGGTATGAGTTCCGAGACATGAAGACTAAATGACTGTGTAACGTATATGATGGTGGAAGGCATGTTGAAATACTAAATTGAGGCAAAGCGGGTGAGATATCTCCTGCGGAGTGTTCTTAAGTGGTATGATCCTTAAGTGTACGTTAGAAGATCCCGTGTGTAATTGAAAGGTACGTGTTGTAATTTGAAAAAAAAATTCGGGTCGCTCAAGAGAGTTGACTTAACTGATGTGGGGATGAATGCGAGGTTTGCAGAGGATTTTAGTGCTAGATGATCTGTGTTTTCACAAACTTGTAAATGATTTGAGTTTAATCTCACTATGGTATTGTGGCATCATTAGAGTAAAGTGTTATGAGTTGTTGAGTATCTCTTGATGTATGGCTTCGAGCCAAGTTGGGGAGGTTACTATTGATTAGCTGATCGCACGGTTATGTGCTATGTTGTTTTTATTTTGAGGTATGCCGGCGGATCAGTCCTGGTTGCAGAAAATGAGCCGGGAATGCATGAGTGAAGCAAAATTTTGACAAAGGTTATAGGGTGCTTCGTAAATGTGTGGGGATAATAGGATGTCTTAAGTTGTTTTTGATAAAGAATGCTCAGTGTATAGAGAAGGAAGATGTTTGTTTGTATTGGAATGAGATCATATCCTGCGGTGTAAAAGTGCTAATAAGGCACGAGTGGTTCTTTCCATTAAGTCAGGTAATTTACAGTTGTATAAGAGTGAATGACTCTCAAGAATGGTTTTATTGTGTTCAAGATTTTGCATGTAATAATTAGGTGTCTTAAGGTGGTGTATGTGGCTAGAGACTGTGTTTCCATTAGAAAAGGATCAAGACTTGTGATATTTTATGCTAATTATGGGATTCTATGTATCAGTATCTGGGAAGTAATGGTAGCGAATTCAGATTCGCAGGAAGTTCTTCAAGTAAAGTATTCTGGAACGTGGTATTTCAGGAAAGCATTGAGAGAGTATTCAGTGGCTCATGGGTCTTAGACAGTGTGGTCTTATGTTCGAATCTCGTGTGGTAAGCCTGGATTAAGGCGTTGTGATGCTACAGCGAGGGAGAGATATCAAGTTGATGAAGAATCAGAAGGGAAATTAGATAGATGGAATAGCTTGATGGTAGACCAAACCGGAATGGTAAATATATGATTAATTTTTTTGTGTGTTCGAGGCAATGAGTTCGTACAGGTATTTTGCAACAAAGCTCTTGAGTTCTGACAGCTTGTTTAGCTTGGCCTAGTTAGAAGGATTCAGTCCTGATAGTTTAGCTTGTACAAATGGAGTTGGCAGAGATGTTCTTGTTGGGTTTTACCGTGGTTTAAAGATGAGTATATTTTCTATGGGTATGCGAAACATGGAGTGTGTAATGATTTTTCTTCTAAATGGGATCAATGAAAGTTCTTGACTAGTTGAGTGCGTCGATGTCTGCGGCGCGGAAGGGAGATAAAAGTTCTCATGTTATCCTAGTGTGGCATGGTATATGCGATATGTTGTGGAGGATTGGGATTTGTGTGTGTAAGGTTCGGTTCAGTTAAGAAGGGAGAGTCATTAAATTCTTAAGCAGCACGGGTAGTTGTAAGTGATTAAAGAATCGATCTTCAGATGATTAGTGCGAATGATCCTCATATGACTAAGGAAAATGGTATTGCCAGTCATAGTGATTTGATGAGGGTATATGCTGCAGAAAAAGGGCAATGTGATTAAGTTGATGGCACTTCGGTAGTGTTATGGCATTTTCTTGTTGGATCGACTGCTAATATTTGAGTGTGTTTGATGGCATAGGAGAATTTTAGAATATCTCTCGTAGAATGAATGGGTACTTGATGTGTGATATGTACTCATACTACGGAATTTGGGATCAGGTACAGTGATTCGTGTGCTATATGGAGTTGGAGACTGGGAGTTCTCAGGTATAGACTATGTGGTGGTTGTGGATCGTATGTATCGGCACCGTTTAGCGGCTATTGGGATTTGGATTGGGATTTGGAGACCCGAGTGGATCTTTCTTTTCTTGGTATATTAGATTGTGGATACGATATTGGGGTGTAGACTGGTTGTCTCAGTGTTGGGCTATTCTAAACTATTATGCTATGGGTTATGCCGGAAAATGCCCCGGGTTACGCGGAGGACTACATCAGATTATGTTCTAACAGGGTGGTTTTTATTCCAATGACCAGCGGACGGCTGGGAAGGATTGCTTTCCTTAATTGGGCCTTTGTGGCAGGTATCAGTGTAGAGGTTTCCACCATTGATTCAGTTCCGGTATTGAGGAGGTTCCTACCATTTCGGATGCATTTCTTGTGGCCGGGCATGTCGCCGGGTGAGATTGTGGATTTTGGTATTTATTTGGTGCTGGGCACCGTATTGTACGGCTCCGGTAGGACTTATAGTAGTGGAAAGAGCAGCTTCAGGCTTCTTGCTATTGAGTTCGTTGGCAGGCCGAGGTGGCTATATATTTAGCTTAGAGTTAGCTTGGTCGGCCCCGTGTTGTATTGTTGAGGGATAGGTTGATTCGATCGTTCTTGAGCTTATTAGTGATCTGGGGAGATCAATGAGTTGCTTTTTCTATGCTGTGAGGCATTATGATTTGTTGGTTATGGGCACACGTGGTGCAGTTCTATTTGGGATTCATAGTGGAAGTCGATCGGGAAGAGTAATTGAGTGTTGCTCGGTAAATGGAGTATTAGTTATGGCCTATCAGGTTGCGTGACATATTTTATTTGTTTCACCGTGGGTGTAATGAATTGCTTTAGTTTTAGACATCAAATGTGTGCGGTTGTCGATTTTGATCATAGCGACTTGAGGTGCTTCATGTGTAACAGTGTTTGGATAGGATCGCGCATTGTAGCGAGGCTACGTGGAGTTATGACCTTTCGGGGTAGCTTCTGGTGTTCTATTTCTATGATGTGAGACGGGGTCTCAGCCTTGTGTTGTGATGGTACCGATGAGCTTAAGGTACAGCTCTTTCTTTAAGTCATTTGTCATTATTTAAGTATGTTCAGACCGTTTCTCATTGGTGCGTGTATTATGCAAGTTGTGGCTTAGGCCTGTGTTGAGGTGTCATATCACCAAAGTGGTGTGTTGGATTCGAGGTGATCGTTGGAGTCATTAATGAACACGAACAGATTTGATCTCAGCTTGTTAGAAGGATAATATCGAGGTTCGGCCTGGAAATATGTTGTGGTATTAGTCAAGAAGGAAGTGGCTTCGTGTATGGGTGATCTGAGGAATGGTTACTGTTTATCGTGTGTTTTATATATCGTTAGCAGTATATGAAAGTGATGAAATAAGACTTTAGCTAATAAGAGGTTTTCTATCAGTATTTGGTTATTGTGGGCAACTGCCGTGAATAGAGTCTATCGTTTTGAGTGTATGGATGAAGTGGTATATCATACAGTTCCACCTGAGGTTGCAGGTGTGGTTTATTACAGCTAGTTCGGGACTATTCAAAGTATAGGTGTGAGGTTGTGATCGTATTGATGGTTTCAGAAGTGAAAAGGTAGTTCTATGGTTTATGGGCTAGACTGGATTGGGTAATTTCAGTTATGTTGTGTTGTCGGACCTATGTGAGATAGGGTGACGTGGGATCATCCCGGGTATATGCTTGGTTAGGTCATTCAGCATTTGGTTGGCTTCTAGGGCAACTCTGGGTACGCTCGAGGACGAGCGTTTGTTTAAGTTGGGGAGGAAGTGATGACCCGACCCGTCGTCTCATGTGTTACTGCACCGTTTTCCCCGTTTTATGCTTCTTCATGTTTCATTATCGGTATGTGGTACGTTAGAGTTGATTTGGATCGGTTGGGATAAGAAATGAGACACTTAGTCTCTTTAAGGAAAGCTTAAGTTAGAAAAGTCAATCAAATGTTGACAATTGAGTTAGAGGGATTGGATGTGATTTTTGGCAATTCGATTAGCTTCAGGAGGTGACTTGTGACTTAGGAGCGTGGCCGGAAGTGATTTTAGAGGTTCGATGTAGAATTAGGCTTGAATTGGCGAAGTTAGTATTTTAGCGAATTTCGGTTGATAGGTGAGATTTTCATCCAAGGGTCGGAATGGGATTCCGAGAGTTTTTGTAGCTTTGTTGGGTGATTTTAGAGAAGTGTACAAATTTTTAGGTCATTCGGATATCGTTTGGTCGGGTTTTTGATCGAATGTGAGTTTCAGAAGAAGTTGATAAACTTAGGCTTTGATTTGGTGAAATTTGATGATTTTAGTGTTGTTAGACGTGTTTTGATGATTGGAACAAGTTTGGACAATGTTGTAAGTCATGTTGGTACTTTTGGTTGAGGTCCCGGGTGGCTCGGGTGTGTTTCGGATGCCCAACAGGTCATTTTTTTGGAAATTTTGAACTGCTGGTTGTTGGTATCTGGTCTCCTCCTTCGCGAACGAGAGGGGAGTCTCGCGAACGCGAAGAGGAAAAATGGGAGGCTGTGACTTTGGTTTTCGCGAACGCGATGGGGAAGTCGTGAACGAGTAGGAGTGGGTCTAGGAAGCTACACGAACGCGGAAGAGTAACCGCGAACGCGTAGAAGGAAATTGAGGCTGGGAGCAGTTGGTCTACGCGAACGCGTAGCAAGCCACGCGAACACGAAGGGCCTGGGAAATTGGCCTTCGCGAACGCAGTGTAATGAACGCGAACGCGAAGAAGGATTTGCAGTACTGGGCAGAATGTTATAATTTCATTTCATCCGCGAGTTTTAGTCATTTTTCCACCATTGTTGAGTATTTTGAGAGCTCTTTGGGTCAAATTGAAGAGGGATTCAAGGAGGACTGATTGGAGGTAAGTTCCTTTGCCAAAGTACACGCGATTATGATAGATTTAACATGGAAATTGATTGAAATTCACCAAAAGGGGGTAAAGCTAGGGCTTGAGTTTTTGATATTTCAAATTGGGATTTGATAGGTAATGAGCTCGGATTTGGGAGTTCTTGATATTTATGGACTCGTGGCGAGATGAGGAATCTGGTAATATGAGTTTTGTAATTTTTCGAGAAGTGGGCCCGGGGCTCGGGTTTTGCTAGTTTCGAGATTTCTGCTATTTCTCGATTGTTTTCGATTGGGTATTGTTCCCTTAGCATATTGTGATATATTCGCTCAGTTTTTGGTTAGATGCGACGCGCGTAGAGGCCGATTTGAAGGGCAAAGGCGTCGCGAGCTAGAGATTTTGCTGGTTCGAGGTGAGTAATACTTGTAAATGATATCCTGAGGGTTTGAAACCTCGGGTTTGCACATCATAGTGATGTATTAAGGTGACTTGCACGCCGGATAACGGCGTGGGGTAGAGCTCCATCTGTGATTGTGACTTGTTCCGTCCCGCTTAATGAAATAACTACCAAATTGATTAAATCTTAGTTGATATCCTTATAAAAATGGATTAGTTGTCGTGATTGGGCCTCGTGCCAACTGATTGAATCCTTTAGGGATTATAATCGCTGTGTCCATGATACTAGGCAAGTTAATTGATTTCAGTCCGGAGTTAAACACTGCTTTGAACTGTCTAGTCATACTTCTATGTTTTTAAAACTTAAACTACAATTTCTAAAGTTTGGAACTGAGAACTATTACTTGACATCGCCCTAGTGGCTCACATGCATATTCTGGACTGAGGATGGATCGGGTTGCACGCCGCAGCGGTGTGATAATGATATTGCGCTTGGGCTGTAGGAGCCCCTCCGGAGTCTGAACCCCCACAGTGAGTGCAGGTACCCAAACGGATCGGGTTGCGCGCTGCAGCGGTCATGGGCATTGCATTG
>MU668262.1:55596-66523 GCA_026770625.1 Nicotiana glauca
GCATATGTTAGACGCGTTAATCAAGTAAATTATTGTGATTATGGGTACGGTTCCTGTGGCATAGTCATGGTACATAATTCCCAAATCCGGGTGAGCATTTCATGTGACCCGACTATAACTTCGAACAATAATAAAATAAAAACGTTACAAATCGCAGGTGCATTTCATGTAGCGTGGTTCGCAATGTGTTCCAAAATGAAAAGTGTACGACAATCATAACTTGTTCAAGAAATAATTCCATAAATCCTAAAAAACGGTTAAAATAATTAAAAGCGGTTATAAAGTTAAAAATGCACAATAGGTTTAAAACATATAATAAATCAAATAATTAGGCCAATCATTAATAATTAAGTGACCGTGCTAGAACCACAAAACCTGGAATGCCTAACACCTTCTCCCAGGTTAAGAGAATTCGTTACCTAGTTTTTCTGGTTTCGCAGACTTTTAAATGAAGTCAAATTTTCTCGATATTGGATATTTAAAATAAATCGTTGACTTCGGACACCAATAATTATTTCAAGTGGCAACTCTGAAGAACAAATGAAATAATCCCATTCCCAATTATGTCACTTAAATTGGAAAAACTCCCTTATATTCCCTTTTAGATAAAAAGGAGGTACGACAATCAACATTTTGTTCACTTGAAGATCTAATAAGGAAGGCAAGTTTGCTAAGACCCTTTTCACATGGTTTTGGTCACTTGAGGGAAGATCCATCCACCAATCTAGCAATGGTGATGGTATGTTACTGACCATGCTGAACCTGGGCATTTCGTGCCTCATTTTTCTGCAAAACAAAATATGGTTAGGCCCTTTCCCCCTCTGGGTTCGTCTATTTATACAACAATGATTAGCACATTAGCACTTATTTTTCCAAAATTGCGTCCGTTGGGATTATGGAAAACCTGATGGACTTTTGGATGAGGCTTGTCTTAAAAGGTTATTATGTGGACAACATATTAACCCGGCTAGGTTTGACAATGATTGTTTACCGTGAAAATGGTAACGATAATTAATTTGTAAATAGCACTCTAGAAATACGTGATCTATTTTTATGCTAGTTGTTAAAGCAGTTGATGCTAGGACTATAAAGTTTATCGATGAGATGCAAGCTAAAACAGGGTAGTAGTCAAACCGAGGGGCCTGCTGCCCGGGCTTCGGGCTGATCGACAGAAGACCTCGAGGTCAATGCCTAGGCTCGAGTTTGAGCTACCAGTGGTTACCGGGAAGGGGATAACGGTTGGAACATAATTAAGGAAGGCTCTTTATGGCTGATATCAATCAATGAAAGAAGGACAAGTATGAAAGCAATAAAAGAAAGTAGTAGCCTCGAGCGAGTAAGTTAGAGAGAAAAGAGAGAGAGAGAGAGAGAGAGAGAGAGAGAGAGAGTTATTATTGATCTTTTGTAGAATGGTTGGAGTGATAGTAGCCAAGAGTTACAAAGTGATGGGGATCCCCTTTATATAGGAGGGGAATCTCGTTATAGTACAAAATGTATTAATTGTAAAGACATGGAGATGGGATGGCTGGACATGATATCTTGAGACAGGTCCCGGATAGGTCAGCTATGCCAGATTAAGCCATGTGTCTTGAGAACTCCCCTCTCACCTGCTATAGCCTACTATAGACGTTAGAACGCAAGCCCTCTGGGCCGATACCTGAGGACCCTCGAGGGTGAGTCTCGACCTTGGCTTCGAGCCTCGAGGAGTATCACCGCAATATGACCTTATGACGGGGAAATTAAGCTCCCGGATTTGCCGCACACAGATAGTCTCTGCGTACCTTAGAGTGGAAGTGGTAAGGAACGACAAGAAACGATCCTAAACTTCTACTTCTTTAGATGTTCTTGCAATCAGCAATGGCTACGAGGTTCCCAGAGCAGCATGCGCGCTGTTCCTACAGGTTTCCCCATTGACTGCGGCGGTTGTCTTCCTTCAATGTACACACGATGCATTTATAAATATTGCCCTCTATCTTTCTAGACCCCATCTTATGCCAAAAACCCCTAATAAAGTTTGTTCTTCCCTCATTCAGAAACTCCCAAGGATGGCAAAAATCTCCACTTCTGCTTCCCAGGAGGCTGGGGGGTCATCCTCTTTGGTTTTCTCTCAAGGTGAAGTGACTACCTCCCCTTGTGCTGAGGAATGCATCTCAAGATCCTTTGCGATGACCTCCGATTTCAAGGTCGAGAGACCTTCCTCGAAGCCAGGGCACCGCGAGCCTATAACTCGGTATATCAGCTCAATAACAGACGTCGAGAGTGAGGGCTGACAGTTGTTGGGGGGATACCGTGCTCGTGGATATTCCTACTCGGGAGGAAGATATTATAGCTCATAAAGATGTCTATTTGAGTGTATATACCTACCCATTTACCTTGGGGCCGATGGGGCCATCCTCGCCCTCGATCGACCCCATAATTCTCGACTTCTGCCAGAGCTATCAAGTAACTCTAGGCAAAATTCATCCTTCGTTCTGGCGCGTGGTTTATATTATTAGGCATTACTCGAACATGATAGAGGAGATGCCCTTTACCCTCAACCATCTAATTCGGATGTATAGTCCCCATCTTTTTTGTGGGGGTTTAATCAAGATTGACTACTGAGCCCTGACATCTCTTTTTGCCTACACTGAGGATCTCGGGGACGAGGGATGGGTAAACCAATTAGTTTGAGTGAGGACATCTAACCTGATTCCAGTGGAAAAGATGTCGTTCCCTGAGAAGTGGAACACTGGGCGTAAGTAAACATGTTGTCTTTGCTCCTTTTTGGCGATATCTCCCCATACATATCTCCCCACATATCTAACTCTGCTTTTCTTGCCTTTTCAGCCATAGTGATCTACCCTGGTGCGGTGTCGGATCTTCAGGGTTGGGTTGGCCGCTTATACTCTATTTTCCCGTATATCGAACGAGTGTGGCGAGATTTGTCCCAAGCTCGGTGGCAAGCCAAAGACCATGGTGAGCCTCGAGCCTTGTTGCATCCACATATTTTGACGTAAATAGTAGTTACTAGCGTTCTTCATCCTTTGTGTTTATGTAGGTTTGGGAGAAATCTTTTTGATGAAAGAGGCACCGTCCGTTGGAAGGGACGCTCTGGTGCTCGGCGAGGAGAAGAAAAGGCAGGGGAGTCTACCGGTTGGGCCTCTAGAGCTCAAGAGTTTAAGATGGAAAATTCCAAGGTTGACCCAGTAGTTCTGACCTCTGAGGCGATGGGAAACCTTTGAGCTGAAGGTGAGGGAGAAAGCAACTTCTCAATAACCCAGAAGAGCGTATAGACTTGGTTGACCCTCGGATCGTAGGGATGGATGCTCCTGGAGCGGGATTTGATGCCGTCGTTGCTCAGCTTTTTGGTGGTAAGGCAATAGATAGAGTATCAAGCACTACCCCTAAGTTGGCAAGTGGCCGGAATTCTTTTCGAGCTGGGGAACCCTTGGCGGGCAGTTCAGAGGGGCATGGATCTAGGACCCAGAGTGAACAAAGGACTGAGATTTCGGCTGATCCTGTTAACACTTTGATTGTTGTCGATTCTCCTCAGGGAGAGATCCTTCTATTTCACGAAGTGCAAGACGTCCCGTGTGAAGAGCCTTCTAAAGCAGGAGCACTAGTCAAAGGCGGAGATGCACTTGAGAGGTCGCCGACCATTCTCGAGGGCGGTCCCGAGATTGATGCTTCAAATATTTTTGGCGAGATGGGTTGACTTTGTGAACAGGTTATTTTTGCTAACGTTGTCCGCCACTTTGGGCTATATCGATCTTCATTTTTCTAACTTGTTTCTTTATGTGGTTTTAGGCTAAAGTGCTTTATAACCAGGCTTTCACCCAATATCAGGATGAGGTGAGCCGCTGCAAGTGCGAGAAAGCCTATCTCACTGAGCAAGTTACTCAACCCCCATTTTACTATTATTCGAGCCCTTGTGAGGTTCCGTCGCTTTTAACTTCTCGGACCTGTTTTATGTAGTTTGAGAAGGAGAGCGCCCTGCTGAGAGGGGAGCTTCGCACCAGAGATGTTGAAATTTCCGAGCTTAGTTAGTACATGAGCGAGATGGCCTATGAGAGGGATAGCCTCCAGGGGAAGGTAACCTTGATTGAGCGTCAGCTCCGGGATGCGAAAAAGGATAGTAAAAAGTACAAGGGCCTCCATTCTGAACTGGTAGTTGCATTGTTTCGGATCAAAGCCGAGGCCGAGGCACTTATATCCTCGTAGGGGGGAGGAGTTGCCGTAGATTCTCGCATTGAGAGGATGATTGAGGGGGCTAGCCCAATTTTGCCTCAGGCTGCGGATCATGCCTAGCCAGATTCCCCAAAGCAGACCATTGGGGGCACATTGGAAGAGATCTCGAGTGGTGCTAAGAATGGGGGTGGATCCCTAGGGAGAGAAGACGCCATTGAGAAGGGGCCGTCCGGGAACTCATAATTGCCTGGGTGCAAACCTTGGTGAGCCGTTGAGGATGCTGGTTTGGTGATAGATTAGGATCTTTGTTATTTTTCGTGTTGATCTTCCTATGTGTATCTAGTACTTTCATTCTGGCATATGTATAAAGTGAATCCTGCAGCTTTGTTTCCCTTATTACCCTTTCTGCCCTGAATTCCTTAATCATTGGTGAGATATTATTGATTTCGATTATGGCTCCGGAGCTCATCAAGCAGGCCTGGAGGCTCTTTCATGCTCGGTTAAGTGTGGTTTTTAATGCAAGTTGGCATTAGAGCTCTTATGCTTTGCCCAGCTATTTTGGGTTTAGTTTGCGAGTCAGATTTTGACTCGAGATTACCTGATCTTCAATCTCCTATGCCTGAACGGGCGGACGGCAATGGCTCTTACGCCTTGCCCTTGGTCATTTGTATTTTAACCATTTTGGGTTCAGTCTCCGAGTTGGGTTACGACTCGAGCTCAATTGACACTCAAGTTTTTTTGTGCCTGCATGGGTGGATGACAATGGTGCTTATGCCTCGGGTCAAAGAGACCTTTCAAGTATGTGGCCCTGAGGCTCGTAGAGCTGGTGATGATGGCTCTTACGTTGTGCCCCGTAGGCATGTATAGTTAACTATTTTGGATCCGGTCTCTGAATCGGGTTACGACTCAAGCTCATTTTAATCCTCAAGTTTTCAATTTTTTTAGCTAGAGAAAGTGGCTCTTACACTTTTGGTCAATGAGACTTTTTAGTGCATGGCCCTGAGGCTCGTTTGGCTGGAGACAATGGCTCTTACGTTGTGCCCTTAGGCACGTATAGGCTTTATTTTCCTCTTGTTAAGGGCTTTTGAAATGATTTTCCCTGACCCGTTGTTGGTTCGGGAAGAACCTCGATTTCAAGTTGATATTCGAGCAACTCGAAAGGTTTAGCTCGTAGGCTGAGTAGCTAGAAGCCTTGTGATTTGGAGCTAACATGGTCGAAGCTTGTTTGCCTGTTGGGGGTAGCATATTTTAACTGGTTCTTTTAGAAGTAGATTCGAAGTAGTGGCTTGTGATTTTGTTAGCGACGGTCGGGCATCCTCGAGTCGCATTAATTTGGTTGGTGCAGCCATTTTGACCGTAGTCATATGTGTTTGGCGGGAGCCATTTTTGATCCCGAGTGACAGTTTAGGCGTCTACATCGAGGGTATGCCCTTTCGGGAGTCTTACAAATGTGACATGCAGCCTAAACTTCGGGTTTGAGTTTAATGCATGTAGTAAGGTCTTACAGATTTTTCATGCCTGTTAAGGTCTTACAGTTTTTTCATGCATGTTGAGATCTTACAGTTTTTGTTGATGTGCAAAATAGAACGGGCTAGACCGAGTCTGCCCGCTTAGGGTCTTACGGCCTTAGGTTTTCTAGTAAATGGTGATTGGCAGCAGTCCCCAGGTCATCGAGTTTGCTTAGGCCGAAGACCGTTACTCGTGAGATCAGAATTGCTTCGTTGGGGCCTTATGAGCCCAGAGATCCGACCCTGAGGTCGTGCGTGTGCCAAATTGTTGATGTTATGTCTCTGAGAATTTTGAGATGTGCTCATTGGAGGGATACCTGCCGTGAGCATGATGAAATTTCTTTTGGAGTATGAGATGCTTTTGGTGAAAGATATTCTTTGATTGTTTGGCGCAAATACATGTCGTTGTGTTGTCATAAGCCCGACTTGTGCGGACATGGTTCATTTGACAGTTTGGCCCGGTACATTATTTCCTACTACAACCTCATTTGTCATTTCCCGGTATGGGGTTGATCGCAAAGAAATTCCAGTAGGCTTATTGAATCTTTCTCGGGAAGTGTGTGGACGTTGCCTCATTCAAAACCTTGCCGGTAAAAACCTATTTCGGGATAAAAAAAACTCGATCGAAGGAAAAGAGTGCAATGTTTGCCCGAGGATCTTTGCGGGATTTTCCGATCGGATACCCTAGTAGTAATACCGCTTAAGCATCGATACATTCTAGTTGCTCGGAAGCTATTCGTCTTCCATGGTGCCAAGCTTATAGTATCCCTTGCCAACTATCCCGAGGACACGGTATGACCCTTCCCAATTCTGGCCCAGCTTTCCTTCATTAGGGTTTCGGGTGTTGAGAGTAACCTTCCTTACGACCAAGTTGCTGATCCTAAAATATCTGAGATTTGTTTTTCTGTTGTAGTATATTTCGATTTTCTGCTACTGGGAAACCATGGGAATCAGCAAGGCTTCCCTTCTTTCATCAAGTAGCTCGAGGGCCATTGTCCTGGCCTAATTGTTCGAGCCCTCATTAGCGTGCTGGAATCTGGCGCTCGGCTCCCCGACCTCCACTGGTATCAATTCTTCGGTGCCAGACACTAGAGAGAAGGGTGCTTCCCCCGTGTTCGATTTTAAAGTTGTTCGATATGCCCATAGTACCTCGGGCAGCATTTCTCTCTCTTTTCCCTTGGTGCTCTATAGTTTCTTTTATAAGTTTTGAATGATGGTTTTATTTTTAGATTCGACCTAATCGTTTGCACACGGATGCTAAGGCGTCGACAAGATTCTCTTGATTTTGTTATCTTTAAGGAACTGTGTTACCTTGCTCCCAATGAATTGCCTCCCGTTATCGCATGTTATTTCGGATGGGATTCTGAACCGACATATGATGTGATAAATTGATGACTTCCTTCTCTCTTATTTTCTCGAAGGCCTGCGTTTCCACCCATTTTGAAAAGTAATCAGTCATAAACAGAATGAATCTAGCCTTACATGGTGTCGTTGGCAAAGGGCCAATGATGTCCATTCCCTATTTCATGAATGGACATGGTGATAAAATGAAAAGTAGTTGCTTGCCGGGTTGGTGGATCATGGGAGCAAATCTCTGGCACTTGTCGCATTTCGGACGAATTCTCTGGAATCTTTTTCCATGTTGTTCCCATAGTAGCCCACTCTGATCACCTTTCAGACCAAGGATTCGGCCTCGGGATGATTTCCGCAGGTGCCCTCATGGATCTTTTGGAGTAAATAATCCGTGTCGGCCGGTCCCAAGCATACCGCAGGGGGCCATCCAAAGTTCTCTGGTACAGAGTCCCATTTTCATCGAGTGAGAATTGCGCTGCTTTGGTTCGCAGGGCCCTTGACTCTTTTGGATCTGTAGGCAGTTTCCCGTCTCTTAGATAAACAATATATTTACTTCTCCAATCCGTTGCCAGACTGGTAGAGTTTATCTCTGCATGACCTTCCTCGACCACTGATTTGAACAATTGGACAATAGCTCCGGGGAGTAGGTCTTCTTCTTCAACAGAAGATGCCAGATTTGCGAGGGCATCGACCTCGCTATTCCGCTCTCGGGTTACATGGACTATGGTCCATTCCTTGAAGCGATGTAATATGACTTTGATTTTGTCCAGGTATCTCTGCATCCTATCCTCTCGAGCTTCGTAGCTTTCGTTCTCTTGTCTCACTACGAGGAGCAAATCAGATTTCGCTTCGATAGTCTCAGTCCCCAAAATTTGGCCAATTCTAAATCTACAATCATAGCCTCGTACTCGGCTTCATTTTCAGTTAGTTTTGCAGTTTTTATGGATTATCTGATTATGCCGCCAACGGGTGCCTTTAGGACTACACCGAGCCCATATCCTCTTATGTTTGTGGTGTTATCGATGAACAGGGTCCATACCCCGGAGGACGTGCCCGATTTCAATAAAAGTTCCTTCTCTACCTTGGGTACGAGAGATGGTGAGAAATCGGCCACGTAGTCCGCCAGGATTTGGGACTTAATGGCCGTTCGAGGGTGATACTCGATATCATACCCTCCAAGCTCAATGCCCATTTGGCCAATCGACTCGATAACTCGGGTTAATGCAGTATGCTCCGGAGAGGGTAAGTTGACAGAACGCAGATACGGTGGCACTGAAAATAAGGCTTCAGCTTACGTGAGGCGCTTATCAGCACGAAAGCCAATTTTTTCTAGATGGGGATATCCGATTTCGGTGTCCCCCAAGGTTTGGCTAAAAAATAAAAAAGAAATGGTGTATCTTGCTCCTCTCGAACTAGTACGCCGCTCACTGCTATTTCAGACACGGCCAGGTATAAGTATAGCATTTCATCCTCCTTGGGTGTGTGCAGTAAAGACGTGCTAGTTAGTTATCGTTTCAGTTCTTCTGGGCATGTTGTCATTCTGGAGTACATTCGAAGTTTCTCTTTATTTTGAGTAGAGAGAAGAAATGGTGACTTTTGTTTGATGACCTTAATATAAATCTACCCAGGGCCTCTATCCGCCCTGTTAGCCATTGGATGGCTTTTACATTGTTCACCATCATGATCTCTTTGATGGCTTTTATCTTGTCGGGATTGATCTCGATCCCCCTGTATGAAACCATGAAACCCAGGAATTTGCCCGAACCCTCCCCGAAAGCACACTTTTCGGGGTTGAGCTTCATGTTGTAGCTTTTAAGGAGGTCGAAAGTTTCCTACAAATGGTTCAGATGGTCCTTTGCACGCAGGGACTTGACTAGCAAATCATCAATATATACTTCCATTGATTTACCTACTTGATGCTCGAACATTTTATTAACTAGGCACTGGTATGTTACCCCTGCATTTTTTAGCCTGAAAGGCATTACGTTATAGCAATATGTACCATACGTTGTGATTAATGAGGTTTTTTCCCTTTTTTCGGGGTTCATCTGGATCTAATTATACCCCGAATAGGCATCGAGAAAGGTAAGGGTCTCGTGGCCAGTCGTAGCATCGATCATGCGATCGATATTAGGCAATGGGAGGAATCTTTGGGGCACGCTTTATTCGAATATTTATAATCTATGCACATTCTTAGCTTGTTCCCCTTTTTGGGCACTACTACTACATTAGCGAGCCATTCGGGATACTTTACCTCTCTAATGGATTTGATTTTAAGAAGTTTCGCTACCTCCTCTTTAATGAAGGCATTTTTAACTCGGACTGCGGTCTTCTATTTTGCTTTATGGGTTTGAATTTGGGATCAACGCTCAGCCTGTAGGAAGTTATTTCCGGCAGGATTCATGTCATATCTAGGTGGGACCAAGCGAAACAGTTGATATTGTTACTAAGAAATTAAATAAACCCTATCCTGAGTTTGGGGGTTAACCCTGTTACCAAGTATACATTACGATACGGGAGATGCTTGATTAAAATGGTCTGTTCCAGCTCTTCGACTATTGATTTTGTCGCATCTGATTCCTCGGGGGAGACAAAGGTTCGATGGCGAAGAAATCTTTCCTCGTCGTCTTCAAGGGTCTGTATTTTTCTCTCCTCTTCTGAGACCGGGCATGTAGGGGTTGGCGCCTCATGGTGGACCGTGAATATTCCTTTCACTGCCCGCTGCTCTGCATGTTGGGTTGTGATGCCATCCCTCGTGGGAAACTTATCACCTGATGCAAGGTTGAGGGTACCGCCCTCATGTTGTATATCCAAGGCTTGCCGAATAATGCATTATACCTCATGTCGTCGTTGATGACCTAGAACTCGATGTTCTAGATCGCGTTGAACATGTTGATCGGAATGGTGATCTCTCCTTTTGTTACTTCGTCGGTCATGTTGAAATCGTGGAAGATTCGAGGGATAGGAACGACTTGCTTGAGCAGCCCCAGCTATTCTACCACCGCTAATCTAATTATGTTGGCCGAGCTGCCTGGATCCAAGAGCACACGCTTTATCCTAGTATTGTTTAAAAGAAACGAGATCACTAGCGCATCGTTATGCGGTTCCATCATGGCCTCGAGGTCATCCTCACTGAATATGAGGGTGTTTTCGGGAATGCAGTTTCGAATCAGTCCTTCTTCCATAATGGACGTTCTCATTTGTTTGAACATGGGTCCTTTGGGAATGTCGGTTCCCCCAATAATCAAGTGGACGTCATATCGGACTACCTTCCTTTCCGCACAGGTTGAGTTCGGTGGTGTGCCGACATCTAGGGCAATCGTGTCCTTTTCTCTGTTGTTTTCAAGGTTCTGGTTCCTAATTTTGCTCATCGAGCCAGGCACTCTATCCTGAAATCAAAGATTTTGGACAAGAAAAAGTGTGAAAGATAACTTGTGTTTTTGTAATGAAACCAGCAAGAAAATAATCAATATTATTTTTAGCCCCACGGTGGGCGCCAAACTGGTTACCGTGAAAATGGTAAAGACAATTAAATTTGTAAATGGGACTCTAAAAATATGTGATCTATTTTTATGCTAGCCGTTAGAGCAGTTTGCTAGGAGTATGAAGTTTAACGATGAGATGCAAGCCAAAATGGGGTAGTAGTCAAACCGAGGGGCTTACTGCCCGGGCTTCGGGCTGATCGATGGAAGGCCTCGAGGTCGATGCTTGGTCTCGAGCTCGAGCTACTGGGGGTAACCGGGAAGGGGATAATAGTTGGAATATAATTAAGGAAGGCTCTTTATGGCCGATATCAAGCAATGAATAAAGAACAAGTATGAAAGCAATAAAAGAAAGTAGTAGCCTTGAGCGAGTAAGTTAGAGAGAAAAGAGAGAGAGAGAGAGAGAGAGAGAGAGAG